>CM076581.1:137593623-137648609 GCA_034641835.2 Pinus albicaulis
CCTGTTGAGTCTCAAAAGTGTTCTCCATATTCATACATATTTCCATTATGTCATAACCATTTAGGTCTTATTTCATAGCCATTTGACCTAAAACCCTACATCAAGTAACCATTTTCATAAATATATGGGTTAGGATCCTTGTTTTCCAAAGTTATTTATTTTATGTATTTTAAATGAATTTATGATTAGAAACTAGAAAATTAACATAGTTTCATATATCTATATATGTGTTATGAGTTTTGTGACATGTGTAGGTCAAAAGAAGACTTCTAGAAGACCCTTATGTGGCACTCTAAGGCCAAATTCGAATTTGGTTGGAGAAGATTATGGGATCAAGAGGATATGTGTCTCACTTACTTGTTGTATTGAAACTCTAAGAGGATATGTGTCTCATTCCTCAAGTTGTGTTAAAACTCTAGAAAGACATGTGTCTTATCATTTCCTATTTTGATTGTAACTCTAGAGATGGAGGGAGAGATTCATGGACTCTCATTAATGAGATGTCTCCTCATATTTTGTATAAATAGGAGAAGCTTTCTCCTATCATAGGTAATGAGAAAGTAATGAGGAAGTAATGAGAAAGTAATGAAGAAGTAGATTTGTAACTAAGTTCAAGATGGAATGGGATGTAGATTTGTGAGTTCTTTTTAATAGAGAAATTCAGTTCTTTGATGCTGTTTTGATTACAACTTTAAGGAGCTGAAGGACTTCACCAAATTGGTAGCAGAGGGCCCCTGCTATCCAAGGAGGCTTTTACATATTTTCTAGATAAGTTGCTTTCAATTCTGTTTTGTCATATTTCCTTACTTAGATTGCTTTCTGAAATCATAGCTTTTAGCATAATTTTTCATGGCAGCCCGGGCATTTGCATATCTTTTGACTAATGACATGGAATCAATATTGTTCTGCTGTTAATTTATTTTTTCTTAGTTTTTGTTTAATTCCGGTATTGATTTGTTTATTTCAGTCTTGCACACTTGCTTCAGTAGTTATATTTAGATATATTAAATTGCTCATGTCATTTTCAGTTACCTCCGAAAGCCACAGCTGGACTGATGGTGAGGGATTGTATTATGAAATGTGTAGTTTGATATTAGTTTCCTTTCCGCAAATTTAGATATATTAAACTGCTCATAACATCTTCAGTTGCCTCCGAAAGCCACAGCTGGACTGATGGTGAGGGATTGTATTATGAAATGTGTAGTTTGATATTAGTTTCCTTTCTGCAAGTTAGATATATTAAATTGCTCATAACATCTTCGGTTGCCTCCGAAAGCCACAGCTGGACTGATGGTGAGGGATTGAATTATGGATGTGTAGTTTGATATTAGTTTCCTTTCTGCAAGTTAGAAATATTAAATTTTGCATGACATCTTCAGTTACCTCCGAAAGCCACAGCTGGACTGATGGTGAGGGATTGAATTATGAATGTGTGGTTTGATATTAGTTTACTTTCTGCAAGTTAGATATCAGTTACTCAAGTTGTTTATGGTTACTTCCGAAAATCATAGCCGGACTAATGATGAGGGATCAGAAGACAAGTTGATGTAATTTGATTTAGATTTACTTTATTGCAACTTTTGGATTTCTTTCAGCATAGTTTCTTTTGTGTTTAGACAGCATCAAGAATAGTTTGGTTTCATGCTCACTAGTTCACTGTTTTGATTTATTAGATTAGCAGCACCTTTTTCATTTCAGTAGCACATTTTCATTTCCTTTCAAGTTTTGTCATTGTATGTTTCAAATTCCTTTTTCAGTTTCAAGTTGGCAAATCATTATAAAGGACATCATTGCCTTGAATATCCATAACCATACTTGTCTTTTAGAATTTCATAAAAATCCAAAAACGACAAAAAGTAAGAGATAGGTTATCTTGCACATATAGTGCGCCACACTTCGTCAGCTTACGAATCCCTGGTTGATAATTTATGTTAGCAATTTAGGACACACTAAATTGATCAAACAGAGCCATTTGGAGGAGCCCACGTGGACTATTAGGAAGCTTACCAAGCAGCTAAGGTGAAAGAAGGTACATCAAATGATAGGAAAGAGGACAATAATAAGGAGAGTTGCAGATGTTCTCCCTTGATGAAAATTGTATAGATGTCCTAGGTTAGGACATGATTGGTGCCTAGATTTGTGTAATAAATCCTCTATTGGAGAAGCAATGGGGGGATTGGTGGAGTTTGTAGGCAGCAGTGTGTAAGGGTCTCCTACATGTGGGGATGCCCTAAATAGGTACAGATAATACAATTTGTACTTGGTGACTCGTGGAAAGTTGGAGAGCAGCGTGAGAGTGGACCAAGTGTGGACATGATTGGGAACTTATGGTATTCTGGAGGAAAATCTGATAGTGTCCAAGTTGGAGCCTAGTGTCACACACCTTGATGGAAAAAGGTGGTGCTAGAGTGGTAGTATTGATGATATCAAGGTTATAATAAGCCAAGAGCAATTTGTGGTGCCCGAGACTTGTGTGTGGAGAAGCAATTCTACAATAGATGATGGGGAATCCTCCTATCTCGCGTTAATTTTAGGATATGCACATCTTATAGTGATAGGTGGTAGCCCTCCATGTCCTATGTTGGTCTTCATGGGTGCAACACAGGAAGACAATAGTGGGCTAAAGTCCCTGAGTAGCAGAGGAGAAGCAGTGGGAAGATTGAGCGTTCTTCACAAGTGGAGTTGTGAACAGATCCATAGGAGTATCGTTGTGTTGATGTGTTGGTAGAAAAACGATAAACTAGGGATAATATTTACAACCGAGATTCAGTGGACAGATGGAGTTGGAGCATTGATAAAGGTAGGAGGTGTAGATTAGGAGTTGAAGGACTGGGGCAGGTATAGGGTACGACCAAGAGGGCTAAGATATTACACTACAGCTAAGTAATATTCATAAATTAACATGCAGCTAATTTGAATAATTAAAATCTAATTTTGCTTTCTTGTTTGATGAATAAGTGGGTAGGGAGACCCCTAAATATCTTTATTAAGAATAAAACCACTTCTCATGTGAATTTGGATA
Organism: Pinus albicaulis; assembly: GCA_034641835.2. Taxonomy (NCBI): domain Eukaryota; kingdom Viridiplantae; phylum Streptophyta; class Pinopsida; order Pinales; family Pinaceae; genus Pinus; species Pinus albicaulis. Next base: position 137,596,646 of record CM076581.1, read on the forward strand.
ATCTTTTCAGCTTAATAAAACACCCTAAAGTGTGAATAGGGGCTAGAGCATGTGGACTTGGTCAACTTTGACCAAATCAACAACGTTGTCATGGAGGAGTGGCATTCAATGAGGGACAACACATTCTTAGATGGAGACACATTGCATGGAAGTAGTGTCATGAATGGATGGGGATTAGTATTTGGAAGCTCATTTCTTATATAATGAAGAGGATGGAAGAAATATTAGTCATGTTATGATATGTTTATGTTTTGATTATACGGTCTGTTTAGACATATAAGCTTTCTTCAGCTATTTAGCTAAGATTGTAGTGTTGTTTAGCAGAGGGTATTCCTGATCGGGAATTCCACCTCTATCCTTGAGAAGTCTCATAGGAAAATGTTTTGCACTATATTTCCACATTCAAGTTTTAGGCCAAACTTTAGTCTTGTGGTACAATGAAGTTTTTGTTTAGAGATGTGCTGAGTTGCAGGGTGCAACAGTGGAAGATTGTATTGGGTGTTTTCTGAGCTAGTTTTGTAGTGTAGGAATGTTTCCTTCCATTGGGAGGCCATTAAAGGAGCCCCTTGGGATTATTTGATATATTTGGCATTAGGCCAAGGTGATTTTATCCCCTACAGTGCAGTTCCAGTCCAGATCTGTGTTATTTTAGTGAGTTGTTGCAGTGGGCAACCAAAAAATGGCCGAAAATCCAAATTTAAAATCTGGCCAAACCATTTCTGAGTGTTTCTGGGTTTCTTTAGTAGAATCCATGGTCAAAATTCTAGATCATTCTGAGCACTCTAACATCCTTCTACACATGGTTCTTCTCCTAAGAAGTAGTAGTTTCCAGTAGCAGTAGTTTCCTCAGCAGCAACAGTTTTCTTTCCATTGAAGGGATCAACCCTTCATTGAGAGGGTTATTTTTGAGGAGTTCTTTCAAGTCTACATCAGATTCAGCCACCTCCTTTTATGTGCTTTAGTTGCAGTGCATCTTTAGCCCTAGGGCTTTAGATACACCATTTATATTTTGTGTATTTCCGGAAACCCTCCCTGGTTGTCTGGGAAAAGTATATGGCAGCATAGATCTCCATTTTTGGCCTTGTATGAGAATGATATGTTCATATCCATTTATTTATATGTCTCAGCTGCAGTATTAGTCATTAAGATGGCATTATGATTGCTTCAGTAGTTTGTGTAGCAGTGCATTACTTGTTTTGGGGGGCATTTTGGCATTGGAGGCTTCTTTTGCCTATCTTGAGGGTCTTCATCCCTAATATCTTGTACTTATTTATTGTTGTTATACATAGTACCATGGATCTATCATTTTTCTTACATGTAATGTGTTAATAATTGCTGTTATTTCCATTATTATGAGCTATATTCCTGCTTTCCCCATTTGGGAATATTACAAGACATATGGTTAAAGTATCTTGTTTGTATCTTGTACTTGTGGATGTATGAGGGCCATTATCCTTGGTATAGGTTTTGTGTACGAAAATCCCCTCTATGGATAGAGGTGATCCCTCTAGCCCTAGGATGGGTGTAGCAACAAGGGCACATACTAACATCTACCTTCCTAGATTGTAAATGAAATTCAAAGCAAGGAATATGACTTACCTTTTTTTTATGCTATGTTGTCATCTGCTGTCGAATCTTCTTGGTCTGTGGCTCTTCCCAAGATCGATACAAACTACTACCAATGTTCGATTACCTGTAAAGATAGTCAAGACACCACAACAAATGTAAAATCACGACAAACATAAAACAATTACAACCTATATAATTGATCAAATAATGATATAAATATCATTATAAATGTAAAAAAGAGTGGAAGATAAACATTAGTTGCATTTTATTATGATAAAGACAAGGGGAGTTTACAATCAAGCCTTGATGTTGAGGCTCTCCTTCAGTAGGTCCGTATCCAAGCACGTTTGTGACTACCTCATACATAAAGGTCTAAGATCTCACTATGTTCCTAACACACAAAAAATATCACACTCTACTCTATTCTCTGGAAGCTATAATAGCACTATAATTTCTTCTTCTCCCTATGATTGCTGCTCCTAGCTCGGGTAGTAGAGGTGAAAGAGGTCTCCTTATATAAAAATGGAGGAGGAGGATATGGTCCGTGAATTAAAGGGAAAAAAACATATTCTTTGGAGTAGTTCCTATTTTATGGGAATAATAAGCCCAAAGGGGAATTCCTCAGCCATATCCTCAAAACAAACTTCCAGTACTCCGCTTCCTGAAGCTTCTAGTCATGGAAAATTTGTTTCTATTTAAAAATATTCACAAAAGAGGATCAACGTCGGTCATACATTAAGACAGAGCACTGATCAGTGTGGGTTTCAGTGCAAATCTCTTCTATCGGCTTGGGTCAGACACTAAGACAAAGGGCCGACCTTGAAAACTAGGTTTTTATAGGGATCTTCCAGAAAAGTTGTAAAGGGAGAAGAATTGGTAGAAAAATTGTGGTTTAGTGGTATGTATTCCATGCTTGGAAATTACACAAAGGTCACTGTATGGGTCCTCCAGGATAAAGGAACGGGGAGTACAGGGACAGTGAAAAATTTATGTGTAATAGATGCCCCCTAGAGCATGAAGTCCGAACACGAGTGAGGGGTGAAATGCTTTACTAGTACATGCCAGGAAACAGATGCTGTCATTGGGAGACCTAAAAATCAAGCATAGATACATATACATAACTAGAATATCTGATGAAAATACATGAATCAAGGTATTGACACATCCATCTGTAAAAGAGACCATGGTATGGTCGCGAAAATCCATCTGAGAAAGATCAGATATAGACTCATGTTATGGTCCCAAAAATCCATCTGAGAAAGATCAGATATAGACTCATGTTATGGTCGCAACCATCCATATGAAAGAAAAATGTATCCAATCATGGAAAAATCATATTTCCTCACAACCTGGACTCTAGAGAATAAAATCTAGGGTCTTGCACTTCAGCATGACCCGATCAAGTACAATTTCAAGCATATGAATAAATGAGCTGAAGTTGAACATGCGGAAAAATCACTTGATTACCAGTCAATGATGTAAAATATTAACAGGCGTGAGAGAAAAAATCAATGATGACAATGGTCGTCAAGGTATTGCCAATAAAATCGATTGAATATGAATAAGCAACTGAAGTCGAACACCCGTGAAATCAACAGATCGAAGGACAATGATGTGAACTTGTCGTCGAATGAAAAGAACTTTCCATTTGGGTTTGCAAGCTCTAAGGTCCCATAAAGGAGTCTCTATATCGACTTCCCAAATAATGAGCGGAAGTTGATAGGAAGAAATCCGTCGAAGGAGGGTCATAATAAATCCCACATCATCGACACGAAACAAAGAATGTAATATGAGTGTTAATCAAGTCTGAAATGGAGGATCATCAAATGTACAAACTGCACAATAATTTTCTCTTTCACATATTGGTGACATGACTCTGTAATTTGGTATCATTTGACTCAAATAGGATCAGAGGTTATGTTGACAAGATTGGTAATCGAATGAGAGGCAAACGTATTTCCAAAACCGAGGGAGGAAAAGTGACAGAGTGAAGATAACCCAACCCGACACAAACAACAGATAAGTGTCATGTTCAAGAGTGACATACTTACGACACAATTGACGAATAACTTCCATTTCCCCCACCATTTCTGGTAAGTACCTCTTTATTTTTACACAAGCTTGAGGAGGATAACATATGCTTGTCATATAATTTTTTCCTTTGGAAAAATCCATCCTAGTACATTTTACGAGCCCTAGGAAGGAGGAACTCGATGTCGTCACGATGATGGATCCAATTTCATTAAATTTTAACAAGACCGAAAAAGGTGAAACTTGAAATATTTTTATATTTAGAGATTTTGAAAATAGGCGAAAAGAAAACTTCGAAAGCCCCTTTTCGTAAATAGTCCCTCATACCCGAAAAGCTAGAAAACAAAATATGAGAGAACCTCTTAGTCGCAATTGGATAAGGTATTCCTTTTTTGTTAATAGTATATCCCAGCCTGAAAAAGGGGTAAACATATACTGGTTAAACGACATTTCATAGCCTTTAACAAGTTCAAAACGACAGGATATTGATAATCTTTTCATGTTTTGAGAGTTAGAAAAGAGCTAAAAGTTGACTCCTCTTGGAGGAACGAGTGGCATTAAGGGTAGCAACTGGTTCTGGTGATGGTGGAACTGCTTAGAACAAGTAAATGTCAAGAGGTTGGCTAAAAATACCACTCGTTGCAGTTATTCCTTAGGAACAGGTAAGACAATGAAGTGAAGGTATATGATCAACTAAGAAGATGGTGACAATGGAGTGAGAAAACCATGGTTCATATGGAAAAAGAGGTAGATAAGAAAGGGAAATCACAAGAGGTGAAATCCAAATGGTTTCATTTGCACACAAGCTTGAAATCAAGAAATTTTTTCTTTAAATTAGTTTCATTTTTACACAAGATTGAAACTTTTTAGAAAACTATGCTTGAAACCAGTTTCATTTTTACACAATATTGAAATGGAAAAAAACTATGATTGAAATAAGTTTGCATGCCCACAGCATGATGAATCAATTAGAGGTACATGCCCCCCAACTTCATGGCATTCACTTGAGTAAACTGCTAGTTAATAACAGGAGGATGGAATGAAGGTTCAACTACGAGATCAGGTGAAAGACTCGACTTGGATTTTAGGAGATCTAATCAAAGACTCGAATTGAATGGGAACTTATTTCATTTTTTAATGGGGTTGATACAGTAAAAGAACTGTATTCTTGACACCTTGATCTATTTTTTAAAGAGCTTGACACAAGAAAATAACTTTTCTCTGAAGAACTTGTTTCATTTTTTTTAAGGAGCTTGACACAAAAAAACGAACTATGCTCTGAAAGAAGCTTGTTTCATTTTTTAAGGAGCTTGACACAATAAAACGAGCTCTGCTCTGACGAGCTTGTTTCATTTTTTAAGGAGATTGATGTTGGGCAGTGAAAAAGGTATGAAGTCATTGTGTATTTTCTCATTCTTTTACTATAGACCTACTCCTTTTTACCATAGAAAGGTAATTTATTATAAGAATTATGGTAGAATTGGAAAGGTTTATGTTTATTGTAAAAAGATGACTAAAGATTGATTTTTGTTGATAAAACAGGAATTAGATGAAGTGAACAGTTGTACCAAAGGCGAGGTTGAGATTAATGAAACTGCTACTCCACTAGCATTAAACCACATCTAGCTAAAGACAAGGGAATCCAAATGCATTTCCAAGAAAAGGCAAGGGACATCTCTGCTTCAGTCAAAGTAAACCAAGATGATAACTAAACAAAGGGAAGCGAATCCCTCAGTATCCTTCGATCCTAAGGGATCGCTGTTCAAACTCATCTTATTCCTCATCTTGTCCATCAGGGTCTGATATATAAAGAAATTCCCTTTAGTGATGAAGGGGAGAGAAGTTCTCATATTAAAACATTTCCTCTGTAATATTGTGTTTATTGACTCTTGGCTTTGAGAGAGAAGTTTCTGTAATAATTTATGTTTGATTAATATCAAAGGCGCGTTTCGTTTCATCTCTTAAGTTGTGAAGTAGCCCAGCAGTATTTCACTGGTGCTAAGGGCTCGGATCTGGTGGAATTACTTGTTTTTTGTATTTCTAATCTTTGCTTACTGTTGTGTGAAGTTGTGTTTAAAGTTTATTTCAATTGCAGAGTTGATTGACTGCTGTTAGATTGAATACAGATTCGTTGTGATCATTAACGAATTGCATTGCTATTTTATCATTTCCAAGATGTGTATTCATTGTTTGTTTACCTTGCTATCTTTATAAAAAATTTCTATTCTATAATAAATTCTGAGTTGCTGTTCTATTGATTTATTATTCGTTATAATTGATTGTTTTGTAGTATTGGCTGTTGACAGGATTGAAGTATTGAGATTAGTTAAGTTTATAATTGTTGTTCAATTCATGTTGCTATTCCATTTTTGTTTATTGTTCATTTATGATTCATAGCTTCAGATTAGTAGATAGATTGGTTATAGTTGCTGTGAATGCATAGGAATTATGAGTTGCTGTTCCTTTATAGCCTTTGAAGTTCCTTTCATTTATTTTCGTCAGCAAGTAGATTGAGTTTGCCTTCATTTCTATTACTTTAAGAACAAGACCACCAACTACAGAGAAAACTGGTTACTACTTCCAAGTTCCCATATTGGTTATCTTTCCTTAGTGTGATTTCAATTGCATTTATTTCTAAGGGAAGGAGTTACTGCTATTGTATCCCTGATCGATGGTTTGCAGATTGATGTAGTTAATATTTTAGAGCATTTCCATTTATGTTATTGTAATTAGATTTCTTTACAAGCATCCATTTACTCTTGTATTTAAGATTCTGTACTACATCTTCATAGCATTACTCTTAGTTAAATTCAGTCTCAAATAGAGTACACTCTTGAAATAAAAAGTCGCTCCTGGATTGATAATTAATGTAGGCTAATTAGGTGTTCAAAAGATACCTTTTTATGCAACAACATTTTGGCGCCGTTTCCAGGGAGAGTGTATGCCATTTCAAATGAGTGATGCGCAGCTGATTTTCTTCTGTTTGTGAAGAATTGGGTATTAAAGATGGAAGGTAATAACCTATGCACTGGGCAAGAAACACACTTGCTCACTTCCCGCTTCACATCAGAAGTAGGTAAGCTTCTTTCTTTAGGTAGGAATGAAGGCTTGTTTTCTTGAATGAATATACCAACTAAGCAAAACAAAATTCCTCCTAAAATTGAAAAACCTAAGGGACCAGTGACCCTTGGGCAGAAAAATTTTATTCACGAAATCCTTAAAAGAACAGAATCTCATCCATCAGTAGGACTTAGAAAAGCTATCTCTAGACAGCCTACTAGATCCCTTCAGGCTATAGAGTCACCATCTGAAGCCTTTGCTGAGATACACAATCAAACAGAGGGAATTGAGCAGGATTCCCAAGAAATTGAGAATCCTTGAATAATTTCCCCTCAAGAAGGGAACTCTAGTAATCTTCGTGAAGGAGAAGGGGAAACAAGAGAAACATGAGACCCAAAATCTCCTATTGAAATAGCCCAACCAATAAGTAGTATAGATAAGGGAAGTGCTGTTAAACTTATTCAAAACCAAGGTCCTGAATCACCTCAAACAGTAGGTCAACAAGGAATACTCATTGTTCCAGATAAGGGAAGTGTTGTCAAAGCCATTCCTGCTCCTACTAGTCAGCCTCGAAATTCCATGGAGATCCCAGAAGGATATTGGCACATCTTTGACCAAATGGCCCAGAACCAAAATTAGAACCATCAAACACCCCAGAAAACCTCTACGCTGCAATATCCTATAGTAGACACTGCAGTCAATGCACCTATGAAGGCCATTCCCCTTCAAAATATTCCCACATTTCATGGCTTAACATCAGAAGATCCAGATACATTTTTGTTTGAATTTGATGTGTTATGCAGGAAATATGATTATACCACTGATCTCCAAAAATTAAAACTATTTCTTTCTACATTAAAAGGAGCATCCTTACGATGGTTTATGGGATTAGGTGGGGATGTCATAACTGATTGGGATCAGATGAAGGCTGCGTTTTTTAAAAAGTATCAAGATTATTGCAGGTCTCGGGAACTAAAAGATGAAATATTCCAAATGAAATTAAAACCAAATGAAACCTTGGAAGAATATGTGGAATGGTTTCAATACAATATTCAGAGATCCCCTTATGCATCCTTACCCTTACCTGATAATGTGTTGAAAACTACATTAATTAGGGGAATGAAAGATCAATGGGTTGAAACATTGGATATTATGGGAAAAGGTGATATATATTAGGAAAGTTATGCTATCATCATTGATTTGTGTATCAGGAGTTCGAGGGGCAATACAAGGCTAAAATCGGCAGAACGTGATATGATTACAAGAGAAAAAAAGACCTCTAATGAAGGTGTGACTCGTGCAGAGATTTGAAATCTGCTAGAAGATTTTAAGATAGACATACTTGGGACTCTAACAACGTAGTTCGACATTATTCAAGCTAAACAAAAGCAAGCAGAAGCAGAGCAAAATTTGGCGATATTTTGTCCTAGATGCAGGAAGAAACATAGCCACCAAGAGTGCCCGTTGGATGTAATCAAATTTTGTGCTATTTGCATGAAAGATCATCCTACAGAAGGATGTCCTTCTCTTCCTAGCATAAAAGCAGTTTATAAGGAGGCGAAAGAAGAATCAAAAGTGGTATGTCTTCTTAATCAGCGCCGACAATGGCAACCACGAAAATCAGGTATGCCAACTGATCCATTTTCTTCTTTTCAGCCTCAATACAATGCCCAACAATATAGTGGAATGTGGAAAAATCAACCACCTTTCCCTAATTGGTCCCAATAACCATTCCCTAAAACATCTTGGCCAAATCCAAAAAATCAAACTGATTGGCCTAGTTTTCCTTTCTGCCCATCGTTTTGGAAAAATAATAACTATCCAACACAATGGTCCCCCTCTACTTCCCAGAGTCAGGCCTAGAAGTCAAACTGGCAAAGGCCTACAAATCAGCCAGCTGGAACAATTCCTCACTCTCAACCTACACTGCCATCTCCCTATACAAACCCCTAGACCAATTTAAGACCACAACTCCCGGCCCAGCCCAATCCAAACCCAAACAATAGGCCAGTTTAGTCTGTCCAAATAATGGAACCCCTATAATTAGAAACTGAACTGAGGGAGTGAAATGACCTTCAATTAAGGTCTGGATGCATAGTAGAAAGAGAGAGAAATAATGATGTTCATATTGAAGATTCGTTACCTGTAGAACAAACATTACAGAAAGAGAAGGAGGTTCAACAACAAAATCAACAACAAGTAACAACTTCCTCTCCACCATTCCTAGAACGATTAATCATACCGCGCCCAATAGAACATCCTAATTTTGATCTTTTGGGAGAATTAAAAAAATTGTGTATAAAAATCCCTCTCCTCCAAGCTATCCAAGATATTCCTATATATGAAAAAACCATTAAGGAGTTATGCATAAAGAAGCCAAAGAGGAGAACAACCACCAATCCAACTGTCCAAATAGTCGATACGTTATCTGACTTATTATCAGGAATGGAAACACCTGTAAAATATGAAGACCCAAGAAATCCTATAGTGACAGTGCAAATCCATGGGCAATTGTTTCCAAATGCCTTAGTCAATTTGGGAGTAGCAATCAATATCCTAACAACCACCACCTGTCAAAAACTTGGCATTACATCGCCAGAACCAACAACAACTTTATCGGAATTGGCTGACCGATCGGTAGTCAAAGCAGAAGGTACACTACAAGATGCAATTGTATCTGTAGATTCCTAGGAATACCCTGCTGACTTCCTGGTTATCAATCCAAAGAACTGGCTAGAAGGACACTCGTTAATCTTAGGTAGACCTTGGTTGGAAACTGCTGATGCTTATATTGGATGCTGACAAGGCAACATGACAATAACAAGGGGAAACTATGTTAAGAATTTAGCTTTATATCCCCCAGCCTAGCCAAGTCTATCAATAATCAAAACATGAAAACAACCTGTATCATATCTAATGGAAAATATGAGATCACCTCTAACTATAGAAAATTCTCTTGATTTTAAAGATCAAACAGAGGATGATATCATCAATAGTTTTATTAATAAACCACAAATCAGATCCCATCTACAATATCACATGATCAAGGCAAAATTTGATAATAAAGAAGAAGAAGATCCTTTTAAAGACATTCCTGATCAAGTAATACCTACTACTTCTATGTACAATAGCAAGATTGTAGAAATTGAGCCAGGAAAAACTCTAAACATTAACAAAAATCTGATTGCTGAACAAGAAGAGAATTTGGTCCAATTATTGCGTAAATACAAAGCAGCCTTTGCATGGGATTACCCAGACATGAAGGGAATTGACCCCCAATTGTGTACACACCACATCTATATTGAAAAAGATGCGAGACCCATTCGCCAACCCCAAAGAAGACTAAACCCTCACCTTAAAGATATTGTGAAAGATGAATTACAAAAACTATTGTATGTTAATTTCATCTACCCAATATCTGATAGCAAGTGGGTCTCTCCATTAGTAGTGGTACCAAAAAAGAACGAAAAGTGGAGAATATGTGTAGATTACCATGAAATTAACAAGGAAACACAAAAAGACCACTTTCCCCTTCCTTGCATTGAGTAGGTATTAGATACATTGCCAGGAAAGAAATTATTTTCTTTCCTTGATGGCTTCAGTGGGTAAAATAAAATCCATATTGCCCCTGAAGACCAAGACAAAACTAATTTTACCTGTCCATGGGGGACATTTTCCTACCAAGTCTTACACTTTGGCCTATGTAATGCCCCTGCTACATTCCAAAGGGCCATTCTCAACATCTTTAAAGACTTAATAAATGAAGGTGTCGAAGTATATATGGATGACTTAACACCTTATGGGGATGACTTTGAGCAAAAATTAGAAAATTTAGAAAAGGTGTTGCAAAGATGTATTGACACTAGGCTTTGTTTAAGCCATGAAAAATGTCATATGATGATTACCGAAGGAGTTATCTTAAGGAATTATATTTCAGCACCTGGAATTTAGGTGGACCCAACTAAAATTCAAATAATCTTGTTAATACCCACACCCACCACAAAAACAGAGGTACGTAGCTTTATTGGATTTTCTGGTTATTATAGGGGATTTATAGAACACTATTCTCGAATAGATGCACCTTTATATGCACTAACTGGAAATGTTGATTTCATTTGGATAGATAAATGTGACAATGCCTTCAATGATCTAAAAAATATTGTTTCAACGGCCCCAATGCTGAGGGGCCCAAATTGGAATTTTCCATTCCAAATTTCATCCGATGCCTCAGACACAACAATTGGAGTAGTACCTGGGTAGGAGGAAGACAAGAAGCCATATGCAATCTATTACATTAGCAAAAATCTATCCCCTGCTGAATTAATTTATACTGTGACTGAGAAGGAATTTTTAGCTATAGTTCATGTTGTAAATAAGTTTAGACATTATATAAATAGGTATATTGTAGTACTATATACTAGTCACTTTGCCATTAAATTATTAGCAAATAAACCTGTTACAAATGAAAGAGTGACAAGATGGTTGATTTTATTGTAGGAATTCGACATTACAATCAAATATTGCCCTGGGAAAGAGAACCCTGTAGCTGACTTTCTGTCAAGAATGCCAAAGCCAACAGATACAGAAGCAATTGAAGACCACTTCCCAGATGAACATTTGTTCACTGTTACTGTCAGAACCCCATGGTATGTTGATATAGAAAATTATTTGGCAATAGGTAAATTACCTAAACATCTATCCCTTAATGAAATAAAATAGATAATACAACGGAGTACCTGATTGTCTTGGATTAGGGGCTACCTATTTCACACAAGGGCAGATATGCAAATAAGAAGATGCATCCGGGAGGATGAGGTATTTGATATTTTGAAAGCATGCCATGATGGGCAGTGTGGCGAGCATTTTTCAGATCGTAGAAGTGCCCATAAGGTTTTACGAACATGCTATTATTGGCCTACCATCTTTAAAGATGCCAAAAAATTTGTGCAGGCCTGTGATAGCTGCCAAAGGGCAGGTCGCCCTGGGCAGTTTGATGAAATGCCTTTGAACCCTCAACTAGTGATTGAACCATTTGAATGTTGGGCGCTTGATTTTGTTGGCCCTATTAGCCATCCATAAAACCAAAAAACATACATCTTAGTTGCAACCGAGTATGTCACTAAGTGGGTTGAAGCAGAGGCACTTTCAAAAGCTACAGAGGACTCTGTAATACAATTTATTTTCCAAATATTTGTGTTATATGGCCTCCCAAGGGATATAATCTAAGATGGAGGACCATAGTTTGTAGTTAATAAATTATTTGAAACACTACAAAACTACCACATTCAGCACAAGATTAAAACCCCATACCACCCATAGGCCAATGGCCAAGTAGAGAGCACAAACAAAGTGATTGAATCTATATTAACAAAAACCATTGCCTCAGATAGATGAGATTGGGCCTACAGATTGCCAGAAGCATTGTGGGCATACCGAACAACATGGAGACCCACTATGGGACATTCATCATATCAATTGGTATTTTCAAAAGAACCCATATTTCCAATAGAATTTGAAACTCAGACTTTAAGAATAGCTCAGAAGGTGGGTCTAGATTTAAATGAAGCTCAGGCCAAAAGACTGCAGCAAATTAATGAATTAGATGAAATTAGGCTCTTTGCTCTTCAACACACAGCGTTAATCCAACGATAGAGAGAAAAATGGCATGACGTCTATATCAAAGAAAATATCTTCCACGAAGGAGACTGGGCACTCCTATATGATTCTAGGTTTCAGGATTTTCCAGGGAAACTCCAGACACCATGGCTCAGACCTTATGAAATACAAAAAGTGCATGATAATGGCACTATTACATTAGCCACCATTGATGGATCTGGACATTCCTTTAAGGTAAACGGTCATCGAATATAATTGTATCATAAACCACTTACCTGAGAATCCTTTTACCAACAATTACAAGAAGACTCTACAATGAAAATTCTAGGTGAAGGGGATAACTCCTCCTCGACACCAGTTTATTAAATCATTTCTTTTTTTAAATTTTGTATATAAAGATTGTTCATTTATTTATATTGTTTGTTTCATGGAATTATTTTTTCTCAAATCTCTATTTATTTCATTTATTTCGAGTTTTTATTTGTTTCATGGAATTCTTTTTTTCTTTTCTTTCAAAAACTCTGTTTACTTCGTTTGTTTTGAGTTTTTACTGTTCGTTTCTAAAGGAAAAACACTTCTGCTATTCCTTTCGAAAGGAACAGTAGTTTCACAGATTCTTGCTGCTCCTTTCAGAAGGAACAACAATTCCACAGATTGTTTTCGCTGTTCATTTCGGAAGGAACAATAGTTCCGCAGATTGTTTCTGCTGTTCTTTTTAAAGGAACATCACCTTTTGAGTGGATTGTTTTTTTTTTAGATTAGAATTTTCAGAATTTCTAATGACTCTTCTAAAGGAAAACATATTATTCATATACAATCATACAAATTAAAGCTTGCTGTAATCAAAAAATCAAAATAAATCGTCATTTTTAAGAAAATTGTTTAGTAATGATAAGAAAAAGGAAAAAGGGACATAATCAATAACATGATTTTGTTGTTTTACTACCACTGAATTAATCTGATCGATTATCCTCATCATGATTGGTTATTTCCCATATTTTATAACTTTCTTTGATTTTTATTTATTGAGTGGGAATAAGGGCATATTCTTTTCTATTGATATGTTCAAATTTCTTCCACCATCCCTACTCTTAAGGAGTGCTGAGCCATCCTTTATGTATAAGTAGGAAAGTTCTATATGAAAAAGAAAATATTTACATAGTTCACTAATAATTTTATGATGTGGTAAATGGAGGATAGGGGGTCTCATCAAGAGCCATCCTACCATGATCATAAGGAAGTTAGTGAAGTGGCATTCCCATCATGGCCACCAAACCAGGGATATGGTCCAATGGACAATTGAAAAAATTAAGGAAGTCCTTGGAATAGGAGGTCTCATCATGAGCCAGCCTGCCCACTTTTCACTTCTTCTTGGTGAATGGCATTGTTATTTATCTGGTCACTAAGCTAGCACAATGGCCTCCATTATGACATTTAACAAGAACTTCCTTAGCATAATAAAAGGACAATGGTTCCAAGGGTGAGAAATCAACTCTGTCAAGGTTATGGAAACCTGTGGGAAACATAGCTCTACTGATGGTATTGGAGTAACATTTCTACAAATCAATAGTCATATTTAACCCTTTTTCCTATATCTCTATTTAAATATCAAATGAAAGTATGAATCCTTAACCTTTGATTTCGAACCTATTATACATGAAAATCATTACAAATCGATCATATTAGTTTGACGTGGGTAATAAACGCATCTGTACTTATGTTTATCTTAATATGTCCTTTCTCCTTATATTTGAATCTTTAAAAATGATTTTATATCTATTAACGATTTATCACACGCATTGATTTCAGTAATTACTATAATTTGATTGAATGTATCATAATTATGCCTACTTTTTCCTGCTGTACAACTGATGTGCCACACTTGCCTCTCTAAATTGATGGTTGAGGACGACCTATCATCCATCATGGGGGCCGTGGCTGTCTACATGCAAATCAAATCCCGATATTTCTTTACTTGTATGCGAACCAAATCCCTACATTCTAGGGAATAACAAAAATTTAACGACATTATTCCAATTCACCGTGCTGTGCTGTTCCATTGCGATCACTATGTGTTTGGAAAGAACTAACAGTGTGCAGAGACGATGGGAGGATGAAAAATTCACAGTGAGCCACAGGTGCTAGTTGTTTCTGATGTTTCATGAGAGATCTTGGAAATATTGGGATGGATTACATATTTCACGAGGATGCAACAACCCCATGAAGCAGTGTCCACCGAATTTTTATAGAACTTGCAAGAAGGATTCTCCATGGTTAGAGGAAGATAGATATCTATATCCGATGAAATAATTGTAGAGGTTTCTAGCATACTAGCACAAGGAACTATATAGACTCAGAAGAAGATTAGGATTCAAGAAGCCATGAAGATTTTCAGTATGACGGATAGACATTGGTTTTCAAAGGAAAAGAAGTTCAGCCCGCATCATTGGGAGAACCATGGATGGAATTGGCCAAGATAGTGCAGGCCTATATAATGTGCGACGAAAGGAAAGATGTGGTAAGAACTCACCACCTTAAGTTACTGGCTGTATTAAAACAGAAATGCACTGTAAATTTGCCTGCATTTTTAAATTCTTTACTGCATGATATTGCCCGTAATATAAGAAAATATCAACACACAAACATGGTTGTCATCCACCATTACCTAATTCGACTAATAGTTAGTCGTAGCCTCGCCCAACAATAGACCAGCTGGGAAGATTTTATATTATCCATTGATGGACGGTTAGCCTTACCTGCCCCGAAATGGAAGAGAATGGTTGGATCAATAGTTGAGCCATCAACTCACAGAAAGTCCCTCCGTTCAAAACGAAGAAAGGGGATGATGGAAGGACTTCCAGGTAGTAGTAGCCAGCCCATGGAATTGCACAACTCAGAGGAGGAAAAACCTCCAAAATTGGAGGGAGGAAGTCCTCGTAATGATGAAGAAGAGGAAATGGAAGGAGAAATTCGCTACTCAAACGAAGAAGAAATAAGTCACCACACCAGTGGTGAGAAAAAATCCAGTATAGAGGAAGGAAATACTGAGGAAGAGGAAATTGAAGGAGAAATTCGATATTCATATGAGGAAGAAGGAAGCTATCATACCTATGAGGAGGACGAAGATAATCATAGCAACGACAAAGAAGGAACAAATCCTCCCAAAAATTCTACTGTAAGCCCTTTACAGGAAGACCAATTGGCCCAAATTCTGGCCAATAGGAGTGACTATGTGCAGCCTCATAGCCCTTTGGACCTTAACATTGATATTAATCAGTTGCAGGAGCACTTTGCAGTAAAAAAATAAACAACTGAAGAAATGCTGGATGAAACAGCAAACCCTAGAGAAGCTACGATTGTTTCCCCTGAAAGGCATGAACAAGAAAAAGAGAACACCAAAGCAATATCTCAACCTGAAATGCCTCAGGGGATTGCAGAGTCAACTGAGGGTATGATTCCCGAAGAATTTAGCCAAGGGAATATGAATGTTGAAGAAGAAAACCAAGAAGAGAACTTAACTAAAGGCATGGCTGATATGGACCAAAACCCTGTTGATAAAACAGGTTCAGATAAAGGAACAACTATTCCATTAAAAAAGAGGAGAAAAGTAATTGAGATTGAAAAGCTTCGGAGGGAACGAATGAAGCTTCACAGACTCATGAAACAATTAGGGTTCTGAGAATGAAATAGATGCCTAAGCGAGTCCCCAAGAGAAGAAGCATAGCTACTAAGCGAATTTCGAAAAAGAGAAAAGTGACCGCTAATAGGAACCCCCAAGTTGCAGAAGCCATGCCTGAGCCTAATTATGGAGATACAGAATAGAAAATAGCTGTTCCAACACAAGCTATTCCAGAGGGACCAACTTCAAGTGAAAACATGCAAGCTAATAGTCAGCATACTTTTAGTGACCCGACACTAGCCAGATTCGAGGAGGAGTTGGCACAGGTCCGACTAGAAAGGAAAAGGTTGGAAGAGGACACTATCCCTAGGAAGAGATATCAGGAGTTGTAGCAGCAAATGAAGATTATCCATGAAGCAGAAGCTAAAGCTCACGAAAAGTGTCGAAAAGAAAAGGAAAAGGCTGACAAGGTAATGAACTAATTAAAACTAGCCTACAATTGAATGGACACTCTCTCCTCATTGTACACTGATGTCTTAGCTTGTAGATGCCTTGCAAAAATCTATGCTTTATTTTTACTAGAAAGATATTTACAGCTAAAGATTAAGGAAGTTAGGGCAGGGAAATCCATAGAGCTAAAAACTATAGATGACTTTGTATCATGTTGCAAAATTTATGGGATCAAAGTACAACACGTTTTGTGTGAATTTTATTTGCATAATCTAATACTTGAAAACTATTGTGAGTCAAATCCTAGCCCTTTTGTGGGAGATATTCAATATCAAGCATTCATTTCATTTGTTGTAAATCAATTAAAATGGCTTAAAGCCTATAATGTTTTTCAAAGGCAGGAAAATGGATTAGATTTGTGGGTTAGGAGTGAACCTCAGAACCCACTTGAATTTTGGGCTAGGAAGAAATTTTTGATGACAAAGAGAGGTGTTATCCAAGCATTGGGGCCTATCCACAAATCGATTATCTTGAATGGGACAGATTATTTTTTATCCATTAGAAACCAGGCTTATATAGCAGCTAAGGTCTGTGGAGAATTTCCAATCGGAATGTGCAAAATAGAGAACCATTTAATTATAAAAACTTTGGGCTAGCTGCAGACCGCTTGATTTCCTATAGTAATCTCATTTTAAAAGAAGGACTATTCTGGCTAGGATGTAGGTTCCGAAGCACCATTGCATGGTATCCTGCTTCAGACTACAAATCCATTTACGAACTCCCCAAAGGATAGATAGAGCATTTTTTTGATGAATTAGCTACACTGCATGGTTTTAGGCCTTTTAATGACAAACCTTATCCGGCTTATTCTTTGACTACTCTCCATGTGAACTATATTTTCATGAGAAATGGAAAATATTAAGCAAGGGGGTATGTTGGGCAGTGAAAAAGGTATGAAATCATTGTGTATTTTCTCATTATTTTACTATAGACCTACTCCTTTTTACCTTAGAAAGGTAATTTATTATAAGAATTATGGTAGAATTGGAAAGGTTTATGTTTATTGTAAAAATATGACTAAAGATTTATTTTTGTTGATAAAACAGGAATTAGACAAAGTGAACAGCTGTACCAAAGGTGACGCTGAGATTAATGAAACTACTTCTCCACCAGCGTTAAACCACATCCAACCAAATACAAGGAAATCCAAATGCATTGCCAAGAAAAGGCAAGGGACAGCTCGGCTTCGGTCAAAGTAAACCAAGATGATAACTAAACAAAGGGAAGCGAATCCCTCAGGATCCTTCGATCCTGAAGGATCGCTGTTAAAACTCATCTTATTCCTCGTCTTGTCTGTCAGGGTCTAATATATAAAGCAATGCCCTTTAGTGATGAAGCGGTTGGAAGTTCTCATATTAAAACATTTCCTCTGTAATATTGTGTTTATTGACTGTCGGATATGAGAGAGCAGTCTCTGTAATACTTTATGTTCGATTAATATCAAAGACGCGTTTCATTTCATCTCTTAAGTTCTGAAGTATCCCAACAGTATTTCACTGGTGCTAAGGACCCAACTCTGGTAGAATTTCCTTGCTGTTTGTATTTCTAATCTTTGCTTACTGTTGTGTGAAGTTGCGTTTAAAGTTTATTTCGATTGCAGAGTTGATTGATTGTTGTTGGATTGGATACAGATTCATTGTGATCATTAACGAATTGCATTGCTATTTTATCATTTGCAAGAAGTGTATTCACTGTTTGTTTACCTTGCTATCTTTATAAAGATGTTCTATTCTATAATAAATTCTGGGTTTCTGTTCTATTGATTTATTATTCATTATAATTGATTGTTTTGTAGTATTGGCTGTCGACAGGATTGAAGTATTGAGATTAGTTAAGTTTATAATTGTTGTTCAATTCATGTTGTTGTTTCATTTTTGTTTATTGTTCATTTCTGATTCATAGCTTTATATTAGTAGATATATTGGTTACAGTTGCTATGAATGCATAGGAATTACGAGTTGTTGTTCCTTTCTAGCCTTTGAATTTCGTTTCAGTTATTTTCGTCAGCAAGTAGATTGAGTTTTCCTTCATTTCGATTTCTTTAAGAAAAAGACCACCAACTGTAGAGAACACTGGTTACTACTTCCAAGTTCCCAAATTGGTTATGTTGCCTCAGTGTGATTTTAGTTGCATCAATTTCTAAGGGAAGGAGTTACTGCTACTGTATCCCTGATCAATGGTTTGCAGATTGATGTAGTTAAAATTTCAGAGCATTTCCATTTATGTTACTGTAATTAGATTTCTTTACAAGAATTTGTTTACTCTTGTATTTAAGATTCTGTACTACATCTTCATAGCATTACTCTTATTTAATTGCAGTCTTAGATAGAGTACACTCTTGAAATAAAAATTCGCTCCCGGATTGATAATTAATGTAGGCTAATTAGGTGTTCAAAAGATACCTTTTTATGCTCCAACAATTGACACAAGAAAATGAACCGTGTTTCGAAAGAAGCTTGTTTCATTTTTTAAGGAGCTTGACACAAGAAAACGAACTATGCTTCGATGACCCGATCAAGATATATAAAGAGTCATGGCTTCCAAGAGGTTCTCATATGATGGGAGAAAAACATTTCGGAAATCCTGATCGAATTCCCCCAATAGACGGTATGCGACAGTATGATCACTAAACAAAGGTAATGCATGAGTGGCCACATAATTAACCTATGGCGGGTAAGATATCACTGCCAGGTAAGGACTAGGAAGGGATGATGGTAGGCCAGATGGTACATGAGGACTAAAAAACAAAGTTTGGTCGATGGTCACGATCCAATCTTCATGTGGAAAAGAAATCACATGAAATAGGGATGAGACAAGTGCTCCGATGGCATAAACATGATCATTCCCCAGGAGTAAGTTAAAATCAAAGGGGGCTTGGACAACCATCATGTCTATATATACAATATTTCCCCCCAAAGTAATAGGTAACTTCAGAAGGATCCCTAATTGCTGAATGGTTCCTCTGTTAAAAGACAACAGATTTTGAGTAACAGGCACAAGTTGTGGATAATTGAAAGCTTTCCAGGTAGTTGAGGACAAAATACTAACCGAGGGCTTTCATCTATAACCATGTCAGGTACGAACATATCGTAGGCATATATAGTGATATCAAAGGGTACGTAAGAAGGAAGACATTATCACATGAATCAACTTCAATCAAAGGAAGCGACCAAACTACATGGAGGGGGTGCCATAGGAATAAAAGGATTATCCCCCTATGTTATGAGAGAGAAAATACCATCCTGCTGAAATATGAGAACAAGAGAAGGAGGATCGCTTTCTGGGATTGTGGTGATGAGAGTCAAAGGATCACCCTCCTCGATCATGGAAATGAGAGGGTCTCCCTCCGATCTCAGGGGATCAGAGGAGACAAAAATAACTTGACTAGGATGAGACTCACTCTTGATGTAAAATAATTGATGAACTGTAGGTGGAGTCAAGTCTACCTTTTTCTCAACCAATGATTGGTCAGAAATGGAATTAGGAAACTGACTTTCACAGAGACTGAAATTTACCTGAGATGAATCCCGATCAATGACTTGATCAATTATCAGAGGACTTGAGTAAAACTTCCGGTAACCAATGAGAAGACAAGAATCATAAGTCGAAAGGGTATTAAAAACTTTAGAAGCTTCATCCATATAAGGACAGAGGTGAATGGGATGGTTCCCTTCACACAACCTACAGTGAAATTTGATCTTTCCCTATTTCTTATGAGTCTCATTATCTCTAGTTGAAGGCTCATCATTAGCATGATACCCAGAGGTTGATGATGAAGGATGAATCGAGCCAACAGACCACACTTCTAACACCTTAGGAGTACCAGGGAAATCAAGAAGAAGGTGGTCACCCTCACATAGCTTGCAAGAGAATTTGACTCTACGTGACACAACGAGAGGTTTCTCAACATGAGCGGCATGGGTAGAAATGGTTGTTGATCTACTCCCTAGCTTATTTTGCTTATTCTTCTTCGACTTCATCTTCTTCTTCCTATGATTGTTGCTTCTAACTCAGGTAGAAAAGGTGAAAGAGGTCTCATATAAAAATGGAGGAGGAGGATATGGGCCCCCAAATAATGGGGAAAAAACTTATCCTTTGGATTAGTTTTTATTTTATGGGAACAAGAAGCCCAAAGGGGAATTCCTTAGCCATATCCTCAAAAAAAAATTCCAGCTCTCCACTTCGGGAAGCTTCTTGTCATTGAAACTTTGTTTCTATTTGTTGGCTCAAGGTGTCCTGACCCAGGTTCGGAGTTCAAGGTTTTCCAAAAAACCCCTATACTACTAGCCCTTTCGAAAGTGACCTGCTTGCGCAGGTCAAAGTCTCACCCGTAGTAGTATGGGTGGGTGCTGGAACCAGTTTTCCGTACCCTGAGAAAGGATAGGTAAGGTAAGTAGAACTACATTCGGCCCTGTGATACCTAGATTGCCTCTTTCTGTGCAGGATCAATAGGTCTCTTTTTGCATCCACGTGCGCTAGATCTAATATATATCTCTATGATAACATCAAAAAATTGCTTAAAACAGAACAACATAGATCCAGATACAGCAAACACACTTACACAGATCATTCGCAGCCTGAATACTGAATGTGCATAATGCATTAAGTACCAATGATTCGCACAAATAGTATACACAGATTCATTTCTCAAGCAACCTTTATTATTCATAAATTCATCAATTCCTTCATACAATACCCATCCCAGCTTGCACACACAACAGTAGGGTCTGCACACAGCTAGACTCTAGATCTCCGCACACATAGCCAATAGGGTTCCTTTCCCCAAAACCCAAATAGATATCTTAAATGAAAATTCACATCAATAGCTCTTCATTGCCTACCTTACAATACAAAATGTTCCTCTATTTATAATAATCTAGCCTAAACTTTCCTATGGTCCACAAATTGTGGTTTTCGGAACCCTGGTTTACCCTTTTTCCTATTACAATGCTTTCAGGGCTTTGACCCACCCCAAAACCCTTGTGCTAGACTAAATATAATCAAAAGTATTCAAAATTGGACCATTTTCGCAGCTCGTAGGAGACCCTATTCCAACAGTCCCGCAACACAATCTTGTGATCGTCCCGAGTCATGGTGGTGGTGTGGTATCTATCTGCGTACGTAAGTTAGTAAGGGCGGTGATCAGCGGAGGGAGCACTTCTTGACTGTGGGTAGTAGCTCATTGTGCAATATTGATAGGCTTCAGGGAGGCAGTGTCTTCTGGAGCTCCAATATCCTGTGGAGGCGCGCGATGGCGTCGTGAGCACCCTGAGATATCTGGAACGCAGTATCGCCCCATGGTACCAAGCACTTTCTGATGATGTGCTTAGCATGATGGAGATTTGCAAGCGTGTCTATGAAGGCACTGTGGGTTTTTAATATGGCTAGATGCTAAATAGGGATGAGGGAAGGCAAGGTAGCTTCGACCTGATCGAAAGAAGCTTCCATCTGTTGTCACTAAAGCATGGGGTGGCATAATACCACTGTCAAAAGCTGCGTAGCTACCTCAGCTAGCTAAGTACCTAGAGTAAGCTATTACTGAATAATATTCGTTTCTTCCGTGATCAATGCAACCCGTTGTGCCCGAACTTCCGGGGGCATTTCATGCTACTGCTATGCAGTCTGGGCATGGTTACGGATCTCTTGCAACACAACGGTGTATAAATCCTGTAGTGCCTTACTGGGTATCTGCGCCAAGTCTATTTGTAGGTCCATAGTTGTCGGAGCACGGTCACCAACCATGATAGTGCGAGGTAGCGAACAAATATTTCTGTCGCTGGTTGGTAGTCTGGAACTGCGAAGAAGTCGCAACTTATCCCTGTATCGCTTCGTCCCTCCCATGCTCAGGACTAGCTGCAACTTGATTGCATCAGTGTCAGTGGTGAACTATGGAAATTGCATAAATTTCCTCGGGGTATCATCCAGGGCCATCTGATTGGGGCTTGTGATCATTTCAAGGCTGTGAAGGTCAAAGAATCCCGTTGCGCAACTGTTGTGCCCTTTTGCATAGGGTTCAAAGTCAATTCTCCTTGTCGGGAGCTAGAGGTCAATCCTCTTATCAATCTCGGCATCCCCATGCCTTCCCAACATGATGTCTGCAGGTGCAGAATTGGTAGGTGTCGAGGCGTTCGGCAGGTTAGGGACTGCCATCTCAACAAAAGGACAGGCTTCCCAAAAAACATTAAAGATCCCAATAAGCAAGCACGAAAATAATAGAAGCAGGGTACAAAGACAATATGCATCTCCGAGCGAAGTTATCTGGTTGACCTTATACTGTCCGGGGCTAACCAATGATAGAGCACACCTCACTTGGAACTTACCATCGATCGTCCAAAATAAACTCACCATAAATTGTCCTATTGATGGCCAGACGCCCATTTTTTGTAATAGTAAGGGTCCCTTCTCACCAAATTATAGTGGTCTGATGGTTGTTATTCATACCTATGGGATTTTCCATAGATTTACAAATTTTGGATGATGCTTGAGTGCTGCTCGAGTATCCCGAATTAAAGTTGATGCCAGGTGTTTTGTAATGCGGTCCAGGTACCACTTCAGTAACTTGGCCACCGTACCTCTTGACAGGTGTGATTTTCCCTTAGTCAGGGCGTCTATGTACGGAAGAGCTGCATCGAGCATCCTTATGCCATCTACCATCTTAAATGTTCGCAGAGACTCTGCCCACCAATTTTCCCAAGTGCGCGTGCACTGCTGTAGCTCCGCATCTAAATACCATGTCATCGGACACAAGCCTAGGTCATGGATAACCAGGTGAACTAGTTCGTTTGGAGTCCTGTCGCACCCTTGTGTCTCCCATGCTAGCAAATATCTGCATGGTTCTTCTGACCTAAGGAACCTCTGGATCCGTCTTCCCACTGGGGCTCCAAATCGCAGGATCATCTGAACCCGACACTCCTCCCAAGTGCAGAATACCGTACCATGCGTATCCCACCACTACGCAGACGCTCCGCATAGGGCTAGCGGAAGTGGCCCTATCTTGCATTCCTTGGGAACTTTAGTTTCGAATGTGCATAAAAATTCCTTAATGTCACCCACGTCCTCAAGGTACAACAGGTCTCTTACCTCGGCGGAGATGCAACGGAAGTTCGTTTTGACCCGAAGGCATCGTAGCGCCGAAACCTCATGCAACCGGCCTTACCAATTCTCCAATTCCCCATCAGAGTTGAAAAAGCAGAGTACTCCTTCCATCGTGGGGTTAATCCAATCTTCTTCCTCCGTAGTTAATTTTTAAATGTGATCTATTTCTTCCTCATTGCATGCTGGTTCTGTATATCGTGCACCTTCTGCGGGATCCAGTGGTACTATTACACACATCCTGTTATTCTCAAACACCATGCTGTGCCTTTTGAGATTGATGACACTCCCCATTTCTATAGCCCAGTCTATTCCTAAGAGTGCAGGGTAGGGATCCACATCTTCCACAATTTCTATTACTTCAAAGTCAGCTAGGACTTTTACCCCTACTATATCTACCATGAATTTTGGAAGCCTTCCTAGAGGGATGATCTTCTATTGATTTTCCATGCACAGATGGATGGTGGAACATTCCAATTTAGGCTCTCCCACTCGTTGCCATGTTTCCTTTGGTAATATGTTCGCATCTGATCTAAGGTCTAAAATAACTTGATCCATATCGTAGTCACCAATCTGCATAGTCAACTGCATTTCTCTTCCGGTGCGTTTTCTATATTTGTATAGCTTGTGTACATCCTTGATCCTGGGAATCAGAGCAGGCTGAGCTGTGCAGCTATGCATTAATGTTTTAATGTTCTCTACAGCCTGTGGGTTACGTAGCAGCTTCAGACATGCCTAAAGAAAGAACTCAACCCCCTCCCCTATCTTGAGCTGTGTCGGCATCTGCGCAGTAGCTGCTCCCATTTCTTGGACCTTGCTGATGTTCGATCCTTCCTTAGAGGTCATAGGATCCCTGGCAGGCACTTCCTTTTCTCCCTGGGTGACCATCCCACTGCGTGTTATGAATTTCACACTCGAGTCTATGTTTCTTAACTCAGATTTAACTCTTTGCACATTTTGCGTAGGGGTCGGCTAGTTTTATTGCATCTTGGCTATTAAAATTGGGCAATATTCAACCACATGGTCCAACTGTCTACAATATTTGCACGATGGCCTAGTGGTATTTAGGCAGTCCCTGGAAAAGTGTCCTACTTCCCCACAGTTATAATAGATTAGCTACCCACGTCCTCATCCTACTCTTCCTCCCCGACCTCCTCTGCCTCTTGCTGGAGAGCCTTCGAAGCTCGCGACAGTTCCTGGTGACGCAGAGTCTGATTGTACCCTATACAAGTTACCACGATCTATCATCAAGTCATAAGTGTGATAGTTCTGCTCATCATGTCCCACCGATTGACAGAACCCACACCACTGTTGCTTCAGTTTTGGGACATATGCACCTAGCCGAGGGCAATGGTTCATATCATGCAGCCCTACTACACGGCAGTCGTTGCACCACAGCGCAGGTCTGCTCGAGCTTGGTTGCAACAGGATGGGTTCCCCACTTGTTCCTAGGCATACCGGATTAGGTCCTCCTACCTGCATGTACTCTGTCAACAGAGGGAACTGAACCTTCGTATGGCCAGATACCAGACATCATATGCACCACAGATCTACGCGGACTTCTTTTCCTCGCTTCTTTCGCAGGTTATAAATTTCCATGTGCATAGCTCCAAGATTATCCTGAATCTACTGTACTCCTACCGAAGTATCTTTTCTGGGTGCAGCTTCTAGTTTCACAACAACTTCCACCACTTTTTCCTATGACTCAAAGGTTTGGTGACTCATTGGCATACGTAGGTGGGGTAACGATATAGCGATGAACCATTCCGTATGTTTTCTATCATCATACTCAAACCCCCCTTCCCTGTTTGAATTCTTTAATCATTGATCAGCTTCCCACACAGATTCAGACGCACCTTTCTTGAAGTCCTTTACTTCTTCTACCAACTGAGAGTAATATTTTGGCTTCCAGAACTGTTGCTTCAGAGCGTCCTTGACATCTTGAATAGATGCACTCCTGTTTTGGGAAATGTATTGCATATACCAGTCCAATGTTCTATCCTTGAACACCAGGGATAGTTGCACCATCTTCATTGTATCGTTTGTCATGTTTTGTGCAGTCCAAACAGAGTCTGCAACAAACCAAAATCGATCGATATCCTCATCCCCTACGCCCTTGAATGTAGGTAGTATCAGGTGCACAACCATATCAATATCCGATGGGGGTGGTGGTATGGGTGAGTTCTTACCTTTGTGCGGCCTGGGCAGTGGTGTAGCCTGAGGGTCTTGTGCAGCCGGTTCTTGCAAGAGGCTATAGGAGGATTTCCCCCCATCGAGGTTGGTCCAATAGTATTTACCACTTCATGTCACACTCTTGTCTAGATCCAAGTCATTCAGTCTATATGAATACACAAAATGCTCTTTTCACACAGTAATATCTTAATTAGCAAGGGTAATGTCTTCAAAAATTTTCCCCGGAACCCTTTAAAGAATATTCCTTCGGCCTCAGAGTAGGAGACAAAATTTCAATGGAAAATTCTACCACAAATCCTCCTAGAAAACTGTCTACCCAGTGATCTACTGTGTGTGTGATAGTATTATCAGTTCTCTCCAGCTGCTGGATTAGCTCTGGGGTCCACTGAGTGACTCGCTCGTCCTTCCAACACTTCTGAAATTCTATGAGCCTCGCCAGCCACTCCTAAAGCTCAATTGAAAATGTTACAAAGAACATTTCCTAGCTTTCTGTAAGAATGTACCTATTTTTCCACCTTTCCACCATTAACTTCTCGCTGTGATTTTGTTTTACAGCAAATTCCTGGATCTTCTTTTTGAACCACTCCTCAATTTCCTTCCTTTCAGGCTTCTAATACTCTCTTGTGATTACCCAATCCCTTTCTCAAAATTCTCCAGGTCCTGGAAACGAAACCATTTTTTGGCTCGAGGGGTCCTAACCTAGTTTCAGAGTTCAAGGTTTTCCAACAAACCCCTATACTACTGTCCCTTTCGGCAGTGACCTTCTTATGCAGGTCAAAGTCTCACCTGAAGTAGTATGGGTGGGTGCTGGAACTAGGTTTCCACACCCTAAGAAAGCATAGGTAAGGCAATAAGAACTACGTTCGGCTCGTGATACCTAGATCACCTCTTTCTGCACAGGGTCAATAGGTCTCTTTTCGCATCCACGTGCACTAGATCTAATATATCTTTCTATGATAATAGCACAATATTAAATAAAAAAAAACAACACAGATCCCGATATAACAAACACACTGATACAGATCATTCACATCTTGAATACAGAATGCACATAATGTAGTAATTAAAAATGATTCGCACAAACAGTATACACAGATTCATTTCTCAAGCAACCTTTCTTATTCATCAATTCATCAATTCCTTCATACAATACCCATCCCAGCCTACGCACACAATAGCAGGGTCCACACACAGCTGGACTCTGGATCTCCGTGCACACAACTAGCAGGAGTCCTTTCCCCAAAACCAAAACAGATATCTTAAACCACAGTTCACATCAATAGCTCTTCATTGCCTACCTTACAATACAAAATGTTCCTCTATTTATAATAATCTAGACTAAACTTTCAATGGTCCCCAAACCGTGGTTTTTGGACCGTTGATTGACCCTTTTTCCCATTACAATGCTTTCGAGGCTTTAACCCACCCCAAAACCCCTGCGCTGGACTAAATATAATCAAAAGCATTCAAAATTGGACTAGTTTTGCGGTTCGTAGGAGACCCTGTTCCAAAACTATTTAAAAATATTTCCAAAAGTGGATTGATGCCAGTTAGACATTAAGACAAAGCTCCGATCCACGCTGGATTTAGTGAAAATATCTGCTATCGGCGTAGGTCAGACATTGAGACAAAGCGTCGACATTGAAAACTAGGTTTTTATAGGGATCTTCCAGAAAAGTTGTAAAGGGAGATGAATTGGCAGACAAAGTGTGGTTCAAGATTATGTATTCCATGCTTGAAAAGTACACAAGGGTCATTGTATGGGTCCTCCACGATCAAGGAACGAGCGTTATAGAGACAATGAAAAATTTATGTGTAACAACAGGAGCACTAGACTCTTGGATTATATGTTATTAATATAACGAAGGATGGTTGAAAAATAAAAAAGTTGTCTATATTTTGTGCATATGTGATTTACTGCTTTATATTTCCACTATACAAAGTAGTTCATGGTTGAGATTCTTGGTTTAGTAGCATCAATGATTTTAAGACTCTAATCTAGATCCAAGATCATGGAAATTCAACAGTTGAGGCTTAAATATGGCTTACCAATCCGAATCTTTGTATGAGAACTCTTTAGCTTGAGAATGTCCTTGTATGGGTTGTGCAATTGTTAATACCTCCCTAGTTAAGAGGAAGTGTTGGAAAATGTAACTAGTTTCAGTCTTCATAATTATCATTATACTGATTTCAATATGTATATCTTATGTTACAATATAAATAATAAAGAAAATATTGTTTTTAAGCATGGCTTTCATGCTTCATTTTATTGGTCATCTAGTTCAAGCACGCATTTCATGCTCCTAGGGTTTGTCATGTAAAAATAATATTTTTTATTGAGTCAAGAGAGTCCTTTTCAATTGTATAATACCTTGTTGGGAAATATGTAACTTGTAAAATATATATTTTTTAAGTCTATAATTTACTTATAAGTCTCCAAGAAAAAGTTGGCCATACTAGCAAGAAATTGACCTAAAGAGAAGTATTTTACCTCATGGAAATCCGATATATAGAAGTGGTTTCGACCTCTCTCACAACAACAAGAGTTCAATATCAACTAATAAGAAGAGTGAAGAAGGCTATAAGACAAGGAAGAAAACCAACCGAAGAATTTAGTTGCTCTATTCATTCCTAGTCGTCCAGTTATTAATATAAGTTCCATACCTATAACTTGTTTATGTCTATGTAATTATAATGATGATTATTGTTACTTTGTGACAACGGATAATTCAGTACTATCAAGATAAATGTGTATCTCTGTCTATTTCAATGCAATGGTTTTTGAATGGTTTGCAAACCTGTAAAGGACTTGAGGAGTCTTGTAGTGATAATATGCTCCTGAATGGTTGTTCACTTACATGTTCATGTTGATTTTAATGTGACCAGTCGATTGGCTATGTATGTTTTTTCAATTACATCCCTTGCATTGATAAATGGATAGTGGTAGTGAAAATAATGTTAAAGGCATGTATACGATATTGTGAATGATTGTTTAATGACCTCCATGAAACTGTATGGTGTGCTTAAATCCACGATATTTTATACTATAATGGAGTGGTAGTCTCCATGTCTTAGAGCTATGAGCTCTGTGGTTAAATTCTTCTTATGGTTTATTAAGGGATAATGTGAGTCTATGTTACGTGAGACAACTATTTTTTTTATTTTTAGGCATAGTCTAGCTTTATGATATTATGTTACTAGGGTCATATGGCTATGTATAATTATTTAAGTTCTCGAGACTTTGGGGAAGGAATGTAGGGAGTAGGCATGCATTTATGATGAGTGAGCCTTGGAAAGTTTCCAAGGGAGAGTCATGATAAATGAAGGAGTTGAGTTCGGATAGAGAGTGGGATGGGGAAATACCCATAATCCAGTGACAAATATTTATGTCACACCACACTATGAGACTCTGGGATTTGTTTGTAAAAAGGGTCGTAGTTGAAAGAGGTTGCAAGACAAGAAATTTATCATATCTTGTTGTGAAATTTTTTTTCATATGCTAGGATGGTGTAACAAGGATTCCTACCAGTATCGAGAAGTTGCCACTAAAGATGGAAACCACAACATAGACCCACATTGTCATTACACTGAAATTTACAATTATCATGGAAGTTCGAGACTTGGTGGGGCCCAAAGGCTTCAGTTGAAGTGGTACCCTCTAAAAACTCCACATAATCAAATCTCATCATCCTAATGCCATTGTGGACCATAGAATGAGGAATAATTTAACATTTCCATTTCATAGTAGATCGTATAAACGATGGACCCATGAAGTGGAAAGAAGGCACGTAACGAACATCCTCTTTATTACTTAACACCAATATTTTTATCACATCACGATGGTAAGAGCTGTGTGCACCACGATGGCAATTCCACAATCTGATGGAAGTTGTAGGACGAGAATATTTCCGTCAGTTGGTGTGAAATGTTTATGGCACGTCGTGCAGGTTTGGGGATTTAGTACGCCTAAGAGATAAAGCTAAAAGGTTGAAGGGTGTTATGGTGTGATGATGTGGTGGAATCCATGTTGGCCATGGGAGGTGTGGTAGGCCCCCATGGCACTTGGTTGCCATGTTGCAGGCTTGCTGATGTGGAAATTTTAAAGGGGCCTAAGCTTCAAATGGGCATAATTTTCAATCCACAAGTCAAATTGGGATGAAATATATATAATGAGAGAGCTCTTCATTAGAAAAATTTGATTGTGTGGATCAAAGTTAATTTTTCTAAATTTGACAAAGGAGAAATTTGGGAACCCAATTTCCATTATGAGACAATCGAGGTTGGTTTAATCAAAAGTAAAACGTCTTATGAGCCAGTATCAGTCTAAGGGGGTGGGAGGGAGTGTTATAGGGACTAATAAGTACACATTATCATATCAAAGAAGTGACCCATGTATAATTTTTGTCCCTTTAATTACAACAAGATGATTAGAACATAAAGGATATAGAAGAAACGCTAGAACATATTGCCTTATTGATCTCTTAAACATAAAATGATAACCTCCTGCAGGAGAAGAATTGAATAAAGAAATGTATATAGTCATCCAATAGTTAGATCCAAACAAGGCATTCATCCCCAATCATTTTTCAACTCATTTTTACAAGATATTTTATCATATCATTATATATGAATTGATTAGGATGATAAAATATGTTCAATTAGAGGAAGGATCAAATTTTCATTTCTAGCCTTAGTCTCAAATGAGATAAATCCTTTTTCATTTCCTATATTCATACCTATTTTTTGTTTTTATAAATACAAAGAGGGGGAGGGACGGTGAATAAATATTTCACACTAAATTAAGTTTTTACTAGTTTTTACTTTCTTTACAAATCATCAATTGTACCAATGATTAACAAATACCATATATGTAAACATGCACATATAAGAGAAGCCATTATCAATCATGATCTAACTCAACAAGTAATCATTAGTAAACACATGATATTATCATATAGCACACATAGACACTATATATTAGTTGGAAAACCCAACTGGGAGAAACCACCGTTGTTGTTGTCTTCACCTTCTTTCTTATTAATATTAAAATTTGTCTTTTATATTCATTGGCCCAATACTAGTGTGTAGGCCCTAATCTGTTGGAGGTCACCACCTCCAATAATTTCTCTAGCTACTACTAAAAGGAATCCAACACTCCCTAATCATGTTCTCTGGTGCCCACAATACAAGGAAAACACCTTCTAACGAAGGTTTTTGTGATAGCCCCTATTAAAATAGCCCAAAAATCTATTTGTAGCGGAGGTGGGTGGGCAGATGTTTTAGCAGATGATTTTTGAATGGTGCATCTACAATCTACAAAAACCCTCCTGCTTTACTATCCATAGAAGCACTAGTGCCGTGTAGAACATGACACACCATGTAAATTTTATTTTTATATAAAAAAACATGGTGTACTAAATAACACAACACATCGATGCTTGAATAATCAATGACACTCGAAAAGGTTAACTTTTAAAAATTGTTTCTTTTATATACACCCAAAGCACCAACACCCTTCACGTAGTCAAATACCTTAGTGCATACCAAGAAAGGGCACCAGTGCTATTTTCCATTGACACACTGGTGCTGTAAATGTATTAAAACACCCCGGGGCGTCTTCTAAAGAGAACCACCAAGAGGTTTTTTATTTTTAAAAAGGGTAGTGTTACAGTAAAAAAAATTACTGGTGCGATACTTGTATTAAAACACACCATTATAGAGTTTTTAATTGAAAAAGAATCCCAGTGCTATTGGATATCCTCTACACCGGTGTGGTTATAATGACGTAGGGGAGGAGGGTTGAATAAAATAAGCCTCTCGATCGTAAATTTCATTTTTACCATCTACAATGTTGGAGATATATAAATCACTGATGACACTCTTCCCTCATGAAAGCTCCATGACATTGGTGCTTCTCCCTCTCACCATCCTTGCATGCCATGTTCACTCCCTCACTTTACTTTTTTTCAAACCGTGGTAATTTTTTTTTTTCTCCATTACATGTTTAAAATGCCTCCTCGACAAGAAAGTACCTAGGTAATGTTTATGTTTCTCTCTAGTTTAATTTTTTAATAGATTAGAATTATAGATTAACTTAAAATTTTCATTATTTTTGAAAAAAAAGAAAAATTCCCTACACGGTGCACCCAATATGTTTGACTTGCACTGATGGCAGTGCACCTTGTAAATTTACAAGGTGCACGGCAATTCGATGCATGAACATAACACACCAAAATTTTTGCAGTGAGGGATTCACTTAATGAACCTCTGACATGTCACATGCGTTCATGTAATATTAAACAATGCCCTTAATTTGACTACATATTAGAAAATACCTCTAAAAATCACATTATTTAACCCCCTACCAATAGAAATCCAATACACCTTCCTAATTTAAAAAACCTCTAATTTCACAGATATTGTAGGTATCCATTTTTTCATTAACATTTTTTATACCCGTTCATATTTTTTCATTAAATTTGAGTTTAATTTTACTATACCTGCCAATATAAAAACCATATACCCCTTATATATGCCCAAATATATTATGTTGTGTTTTACTCAATATATATCCCCCAATACGAATGAATGTGGTATGGTATTGCTCCCCGAGTGAAGCCCCCATGGTTTAGTAAATGAAATCACACCGGCAAAGCTATAAATTGTACATCAGTGCATAAAAGTTTTAGGTTACACCCGGTGCATTTATATTTACCAAACACACTGCAAAAATAATATTTACAAATATATGGCTATAGCTTGGTGTGTTCGATAACCTCAATGCTTTGTAATGGTACAAAAAGGTTATACATGTGCACTGGTGCATAAGTGTCATGAACCGTGATGAAAAATTAAATTTGTGAACCAACAATGGTGTGTCATATTTATGTGCGCACCGATGTCAGTGCAGTTGTGTTTTCCAGTGCATTGGGGCTAGCACATGACTATGTTTTGGGCACACTAATGATTTTTTTTTAATTGAAATTATGTTTCCATATTTATAAATACATTTTTCATTTAATAAAAAATATTTTTATTTTATGTATTAGGATGATGTATTTTTTATGTCAATAATGTAGCAAAGACGTTAGTAGAGGGAGCAACAACGGGAGCAGGAAAAAATGGAAGACCCATACAATATGTTTGACCATGGGAGGTCAGAGATATGAAGAGGGATTTATACCATCACCCTATTAATGAATAAACTTAGACACTCTTAAGGAATGTAGGCATCCCCAAGTACTATGAGGAGGCTACATATTTGAAGTCAGACTTAGTATTATTGGTCCCTCTGATCAGCTGATGGAGTGCTGAGGAGAAGGGTTTCCATGTTGGTGTTAGGCCATGGTATAGGCACTCTGAGGAGGAAATATACTTTATAACTGGACTATATAGGAGATGGGAGGATTTTCCCTAGTTCCCTGATGTACACCATGGGGTTGTAGCTGAGAGTCATCTTTCCTACACTTAGAGATATGTTGGGCATCATACAGTCTATCCATCAGATTTTCAGGTATGTTTTGGATAACTATAGATTTATTCTTTTGTTGCACAAAATATTATGTGACTCTCATTATTAGTCACCAATATTGCAGAATTTAGTAGTAATGGGAAACACAATAGTTTTCCTCTTTTGTATTAAGTCGATTTTTTGATTCACATGCCATGTTGTAGCATACGGTCTGCCACTTTTTTGAGGTAGTTTTGCATGGGTTTAGATAGATGTCATGAATTGAGACATGGAAAGGCGACCTTCCAATTCGCTTCAGAGCTTTTATTTTATTTTTTGAGAGGTTTCTAGAGACAAAGCCTCGATTTGATTGTGACCCTGTTAGTCTGATCACTGAGGTTCATATGTGCATGTGGGGGCAGATGATGCCCAAGAGGGGCATGTAAGATTATCTGGTTAGGATTTCCCAACTGGCCAATGAGGATGATCATGTGTTTTTCACGTTGGAATTTCTATATGTAGGGAATGATTGGAGACAGTGTACCAACATCCTCTTTGCAATGGTTGAGCCTCTAGATGATAGAGGTAATATTGGTTTTTTTTTTTTTTTAAATTAATCTAGTTTCATTTTATTGTTTTAATTAATTAGAATAAAATTTATTCTAGAATGTTATTTAACTTGTTTTATTAACTTGTTTATTGAAATTGTCTAATTATTCTTGGGTACTATATATTTTGTAGACATTAGCACAGTCGATGAAGACATGCCTCCTCTCCCACTGGATGGAGGAGATGAGGATATGGGTGAGGCCCAAGTGGGTGATGTGCATCCTTAGCGCAGTGTGGGTGTCAAAGGCCGTAGGGTTGGTTTGCTATTTCACATGGATAAATTCGATAAATAGACCAGATTTTTGGTTGAGGAGGGAGTCCACCCTACGAGTGCTTAGGATATTAGTGCGGATCCGAGGTTCATGGATCTCTATAGGGATTTTCCGACCAAGATGATGTATATTATATGTCATATCGTTAGAGCTAGTAGGCTACCAAAAAAAATGAGGGATGCAAGGCATGCAGCGACAAATAAAGAAGATGAGGGTGGTGATCATGATCATGACGATGAGAGTGGTGATCATGTTCATAATGATGAGGGTGGTGATCGTGATTCTTCTGGTGGTACTACCCCATTGGATCATGGACGTTAGGGTATCGATGGTCGATATGGTAGTATACTTTCTCAGTCACTTGATGATGAGATGTTAGAGCTAGAGTATGTGCCTTATGTTTCTCCTGACAGAGCAGGCCAACCACCTTGAGTGTTCACCAAACTACATTGAGGAAACAATTGAACATCCATCATACTTTGTTGCAGACCAGCGAGTACCTCCTCTTATACCTAGGTAATAGCTGACCATCCATCATCTTCTACCATAGACGAGTCTCGAAATACTACGTCTATTATATGATATATTTGATTACATTTATTTGAATTTATCATGTAGTTATTTTACATGTTTGTGTGTGTGTGTATAGTGCAATTTTTTTTTCATGTTTATGTACTTAATTTATATGCTGGTGTTGATGTGTATATTTTTAGGTCATGTTATCTATTTTCATTTAATGTTCTTTTAGATAAATGTGTAATTCATAGCAGTTACTTGACATGGTATGTATATTAATTTGAGTATGTGTGTTAATTCCCTATTTTACTAGTATAGTCCCTTATTGTTGTTAGTGAACCCCCTTATTGTTATTGTTTCACCCCTGTAACCCCCATATTGTTATTATTGTGCCCTTAAATTATTATTTTTAGGTCAACTAGGATTACATTGTGGCCCCACTATGATTACAATGTCGCCCGATGGACTCCTATATATAGAAAGGAGGTTTTTTCATTTGTATCATCCAAGAATTTCTCATTCATGTAATGTATTGGAGGTTTCCCCCTCAAATTTGCTTATTTATAAGGTGTTGATATCTCTTTTATTCTATTTTTGGAGCTGGTTTCTCAACATTTGGTATCAGAGCTTTGGATTCTAGGGTTTTGCTGCTCCAAATAGGTCATCATGGCCTTTTCGCTATAACTTTTTTTCTACGAAGTTTCAGAAGCTGAAATTTGTAGAGTGAAAATATGAAATCCTAAGGAATATCTTCACACAATTTCAGAGCCTGGTTCGTAAAAATTTGGGAGATATGGTCTGTGGAAGTTAGGTCTTTTGCAGGTTCCCAAATTTCATCTCAAAGAGGTGATCGTGGGAAAATCTTCATAACTATATCTCTGAGCATCAGATTGGAATTCTATAAAAAGTGGCTACAAGTACATGGAATGTAGCTTCCTTTATATCAATTTCAAATCCTAAGGAGGAAATGGTGACATGTGGAAAGTTGTAGGTCATCATAGGAGATTGGGTACAACTTTGTCTTAAAGAATCCAAATCAGGTCAGACCTATGGCATTCGAAAGAGAATTCAAAGGGCTACCTTAGTGCCAAATTTCAGATATTGAAGATCCAAAATCACAGAGATAATTTATTCTCAATATTGAGCTCCTCAAAATCAAGAAAAAGATGTGTATTTGTTTCCAAATTGCATAAGTCTTGTGTAAAAAAAAAAGTTTGAAGTGATTCCAAGGGCCTATTGAGCATATATTTCAGTATTGGGTTTTGAAATGCCTCCTAAAAATAATTCAACACCTATTAAGCCCTTATATTACTCTACTATGACTCATGAAGATGAATAATTGCAACATGATCTATCAAAATTACAAGAGCAAGTGCACCAAATTTCGCACTCCCAAAGAGCAACAAAAATGAAATGGAAGTTTTCAAGAATAATATGGATGGTTTGAAGAAAGGAGTGGAAGCTAGGATGGATGGCATGGAAGCTAAGATGGATGACATGGAAGAAAAAATTTAATACAACATGGAAAACATGACGAATGATCTAAAAGAAGACATGAAAGGTTTGAAAATTTTAATACAAGAAATGTTTCCTAATGGAAAAAAGATAGTAGAGGAAACTTATGATGAGAACAAAATAAATTTTAATAGTGATTTCATAAACTATAATGTTGGATGGAAGAACCACCATATTCCAAATATGGATATGAGGAATTTTGGCAGAAAGGATCCTGTAACATGGATATTACACATGGAGAAATATTTTGATCTCAATAATGTGAAAAACACATAAAAGGCACACATTGCAACTTTACATTTAGAAAAAAATACATTTGTATGGTATAAGTGGCTTTGCTCTAGTAAAACAATTGTCACTTGGTCAATTTTTATAGAGGAAATGATAGCACATTATGAGGATACAAAGAGCAACACCTTCTTTAGCTAATTGATAAATCTCAAAAAAAAGGGTTAAGTGCTGGAGCACATTGAGGACTTCCAAAAATTGAATATAAGGGTAAATCATATTCCAGAGGAACACGGGATATATGAAGTCATAGGGCCTTTCAAGGATAACATCCAACATGAAGTCCACTTTTGGGAACCTAATTCATTGGACAAGGAATTCAGGTTGGCAGGAAAAATTGAATGTAAAATTATGGAAACAAGGAAGCCTACCACTCACATCTATATAGATGGAAATGTTGCTACTCCTAAACTTCCACAACCTACAAGATTGACACCACAATAATTGGAAGAAAAAGGAGCAAAAGGGATTTGCTACAGTTTTGATAGAAAATACACTAAAGGTCATAAGTGCACTGAGAAGAAATTATTTTACATTGACTATGAAGAGGAGGAAGAAAATGAAGAAGAAACTTCAAAATTAGAGGGTATACAGCAGGAAGAAACCCTAGAAGAAGAAGAAATGAGTCTAACCATATCATGTAATGCATTGGCAGGAATTACCACTCCTCAAACTCTCAAGATAGAAGGGCATATCAAGAAGAAAAGGGTAATAGTGTTGATTGATTCAGGTAGTACCCATAATTTTATTCATTGTAAGGTAGCCAAGGAATTGAATTGTTTCCTATACCTAACACCAGAATGTCAAGTGATTGTTGCGAATGGAGGAATTATAAATTTCTCTGAAAAATTCCATAATATCTAGCTAGCCATGGGGGAATATGTATTGAATAGTCCAATGCTTTCCATCCTAATGGGAGGTGTTGATGTTGTACTAGGAGTACAATGGTTACAATATTTGGGGACTGTAGCTTTTAATTTTCAAGAACTTTTCTTGAAATTTTTTCAGAAGGAAAGGAAATCAAATTACGGGGTATCATAGGGAAGCCAGGAAAGATAATAAGCTCTAATGTCATGACAAAGATTCTAAAGAAATAACAATGGGGCGTAATTGCACAATTATGCTCACTGGAAGTTCCAACATCAAAATCATCTATTTCTCTATATCTCTAAAGAGTCTTGGACAATCATTCCAAGGTGTTTGATACTCCCAAAGGACTCCCACCTATTCATGATCATGATAATGATATTCATTTGATTCCAGGAAGTGTTCCTCCAAACATCATACCTTACAGATATCCTTATGTCCAAAAGAGCGAAATTGAACGTATGATTGTAGAAATTTTAGAGGCTGGTATAATTCAACCTAGTTAAATTTCTTTCTCTTCTCTAGTAGTATTGGTGCACAAGAAATATGGATCATGGTGCATGTATTTGGATTATAGGGAGCTCAATAAGCTCACTATTAAAGATAAATTTCCCATTCCTATGATTGATGAATTACATGGAGCAATTTATTTTACCAAGTTGGGTCTTCATTCAGGATATCATCAATTAGAATGAATACTGAAGACATTCCGAAAATATCATTTCGAACTCATGAAGGTCATTATGAATTTTTGGTCATGCCTTTTGGCCTTATCAATGCACCTTCTACATTTCAAGGTTCGATGAATTCCATTTTCAAACCCTTCCTTAGAAAATTTGTGCTAGTATTTTTTGATGATATACTAATCTACAGAATTTCTTGGAAGGATCATGTTCAACATGTTGACAGGGTGCTCAAACTATTGGAGGAGAAATAATTATATGCAAAATCATGCAAATGTTTCTTTCGAGTATGTAATATTCCTATTTTAGCACAGAGCTAAATGGAATATTAAAATTTTGTTTTATCGCCTAGCAACTAAATAAATGGGTAAGGAAGCCCATGCTTATTAAAACATGAATAAAATCCCTCAAATGTGAAAGGGGATAGTCATAAGAGCTGGATTTCACACCCCTATGTGTGAAAGGGGAAATTTGCATGGAGACAAGGTCAAGTTTGACCAAGTCAACAACACTAGGAGAGGAGGAGGAAAACACTTTGATAGACAACGCAATGTGAATGGGAAGATGGTTATTTGGTGGAGGAAACACTAAAGAGTGCAACCCATGGAGAGATTTCTCACTTGTTTAAAAGGAGGGAAAGGCAGCCATTGTTTATCATGTCATGTCTTATTGATTTTATGGTCTATTCAGACTTTGTGTAATCTCCGACAGTTTAGCTGAGTTGCAATGCTACTTAGCGCAAGGATATCCTGCTTAGGAATCCTTATCCTTTCTTGAGAAGCATCTTGAAGGAGTTGTACTTATTTTCCTCACATATAGGCTTGAGGCCAAGCATCCTCCTCCAGTACAGCGTTATTTTTGCAGTAGAATAATGTTGTGGTGTAGGGTGTTGCAGTGAGGGTTCACAACACCACTTCCATATCTTGTTTTTCAGAGGATGAGTCTCTCTTTCCTTGAGAGATTAATTTGGAAGAATTTGGAGCTGATTGCAGATCTTGGCATTGGGACAACTCATTCCCTTGCCCCTACAGCGCAGTTTTTTTTAGTGACTGCATTATTTCTAGTGAGCATTTGGTGTGGGGATTTTTCAGATTGTTTGGAGGGTGAGATCTTCAGTGATAGGATCAGCCTTTCACTTGAGAGATCCACTAGTGGTGGAATTTACATCAGATGCAACATCTTTAGCCATCTCCATCCAGTTCTATTTTCTGAGTTGCAGCTGCTACCCAGCAACTCTGACATTTTGTAGATTTTGTATATTACAGCCAATCCTTCCAGGATTGACTTGAGGTAGCCTTTGGGAGCTGAGATCTTCACTCCCAATGTTGTATGGGTCATACATTTGTACATATATTTATTTGACATATGTTATCATGTAGTTGCTCTTATAAAACTGTGCAGTCATAGCTTGGGCACACTTGTGTAGCAGTGTTTTATCATGATTTATGTACTTGTTTCTTGAGGCTAATCATTGCCTATCTTCAGTAACATTTTCCTCAAGATATTATATTCATTTATTGCTGCTATAAATTAATAAGATGGCTATGGATATTTCTCACATTTTTATGAGTTGAGTTTCACTACTACTCCATTGTTGTGTTTTCATATTGCTAGGTCTCCAATTTGGGAATATTATAACATATTCCTAACATTGTAGTTTGTTCCAAATTTGGAATATTACAGTGGTATCAGAGCATCGATCTTTGCTCAACCTGTGGATCTCAGCCATGATGCTATTAGGAAAGAGAAGATGAAGACTCCATTATGTGGAGAGAAAAAGGAAGACATGCTTACAAAGCTTCTTCCAAGATCTATACATAGCAATCATGAAGATTTAAGGAAGACAAGAAGGGAGATATGTACAGGATCTCTAAGAGGGTTTGAAACTGAGACAAACTCTATATTTTCTTATGGGGAGTGTGAGCATGCAGCCACACCCTATGATGTACAGCGTAGTTACATGGCCAGTTTTTCCATAAAAGAGGGGAACTCTTAGTGGTTTCTTGCATGAGTATGAATCTCAAAATCAGAAGTTTAGAGATCATATCACTTTCCCAGAGTTTTGTAGGATCAAGTTGAGGAGGAGCATGTAGCATAATGTGGGTATATTTCTTCTGCCTACCTTTTATGGCAGAAGGAATGACAAAGAGGGGAACTCTTAGTGGTTTCTTGCATGAGTATGAATCTCAAAATCAGAAGTTTAGAGATCATATCACTTTCCCAGAGTTTTGTAGGATCAAGTTGAGGAGGAGAATGTAGCATAATGTGGGTAGATTTCTTCTGCCTACCTTTTATGTCTCCCCTACATGTTCATCCATGGCTTGGGTGGAATAGCTAGACACCTTTTTGCAGCAACACTATATTTATGAAGATGAAGGCATCAAAGTTATAGTGCTGCATCTTGGAGGTAAGGCCTATGCATGGTGGATATTTGAGTCCTTTTGCAAATAATTTCTCTTATGCAAGGTTTATTTAGACATTGGTAGAAAGGTTTGATGGGAAAATTTCTGCAACACATATGGTGGAGCTAAAAAAATCTAAACAAACCAAACCCTTGCATATGATGGAGGAAACTTTAAACTCATATCCACTTCAGAAAACCATAGAAGAGGCTGATATTTTGCATTATACTTTTCCAGAGGCAAGACCTTCATCTTATATTTTGGCACAAGAAGGCATGGTGATCCAATCAGCAGGGAGTTGCCCATTCATGTTGTGGAGACTAAGGGCAACAATGCTGTCAGATCTGGAGATGATCTAGCACCTCATGCAGAGGAAGGAGGAGCTCTTGCTCCCACTACAGGAATTCTTTTATCTTTAAAAGGAAGTCCCCAGGATCTCATGAGTGGAGATCAAGGCACAAATTATGTTCTACATGTGCCATTGATGATGATGTGTGAAACTATGGAGATACAAGGAGGAGATGGGGAGCATGACCAACATCATGTGATGAGGAGCACACACCCCTATCTATTTTATGAGGTTGATACACCTATGAGGGATAGAGGATTGTGCAGTGAGAGTAGGGACAAGTTTTTCCATTCATGTATGGAGTCTACTCTTGATGATAATGTCTCATTGCATGGAGACATTTCACCAAGGAGACCACTAGATCAGCATATGATGAGAGATGCTTCGCATTTTCAGGCACCATTCATTGATTTTAGAGGAGTGGAGACCTTGGGAGGTAATTTTATAGTGCTGAGAGTCTTGGGTAAACTCAAGGAGGAGAGAGGCATTCTCTCAACAGAATCTTTACCCACTCTTATTTCATATTCTACGCTGTGGCAGAAGTAGTAGGGGAAGGAAAGTAACCTTCCAACTTTCATATTTGGCATGGGAGATGTCAAAGAAGAGGGTGACCATATGGTAGATGTTCTTCATGAGAGATCAATTGCGCTGTCACTATGGAAGATAGATCCATATTGGAACTCCCAGCTGTTGGTGGAGTATTCCAAGGATCTTTTGACTTGCATGATATTGGATGACCAGTTGCATGAGGAGGTATATTTAGTCAGAGATGGGATCATCTACTATCATGGTAGGATCTTCTTATCTAGAGCTTCCAAACTCAAGGAGAAGTTGCTACAAACATCTCATGAGGATTTCCTTTTCAGCCACACTTGTTCTTTGAGATCATACCACACCATCATGGAGGGGTATTTTTGGAAGGGCCTTGAGGAGGAGATATATCAGCATATGAGGAGATGCATGGATCAAGTGAAGATGGAGGAGATACATAACTCTTTGGAAGAGTTAGCACAACCACCTCTTTTCTCTTTGAGGATGAGAGGAGACTCATCTATGAGCCACTCCATTTGCATGCGCAAGACTTATGGTAAGGGTATTTTTTTTTTGCATAATGAATTTTATAATGTATCTATGCATCCCTTAACCATACATGTGCATGATGTTGCTCCAAGTAGGAGAATTCTTTTTTCTAGACCTCATGGTCAACTTGAGGCCATCAACAGTGATGGTGACCACTCCCTAGGAGGACTTGGGGAGGAGATGTATTTTGGAGAGCATGCTCACTTTGAACCATACATCATTCAATTTCTCCAAACCTATGAGGAGAGTGGGACAACAAGCAAGCGGTCGAGAAACCACACTTTTTGTCACACTCTTTTGTAGTTCAGGGGAAAACTACGTTGGTTACACTTGAGGGACCATTTTCCTTCTCCCTTGCTACACATGGCAGAAATCATGGTTATTATTATGGTTCCTTATGTTTCTGTTGTATTTATATTTGTTTAAATCATGATTGGGGGAATGGCACATTGGTTGGATGTGTCCCTTGGGGGAGAAATATCCCACATTGTTTGCATTGCATGTTCTAATGGGAGCATGAGAGAGTATGTGGCCAGTACAACAAAACACTTGTTTCCATTTGAGGTGAGCCATATGTTCAATTGGATTCCATATGATGGTGAATTCCAACTCATCACATATGAGATGATTTGGGCCAACATGTTACATAGCGTTGGACGAGAGATCCTTGGAGGTCTAATCTTCATATTGCCAATTGAGGGAAATATCATTGTAGCCCAAGACAACATATACTCTACACTTATCCTAAGTTGAGAGGAGGAAAACATGGGGTAGGCTATTTTGTCTACTAAGATAATATTTTCAACCCACCTACTTTGTAGGAGCCAAAGGTGGAAGAGGATTTTCAGGAGTTGCCATGTTGGGAGGTAACTCATTTGGTATGGATGATTGCTTGGGGGATGAAGGAGCCACATGAGGGAGATGTTCCTCAAGACATTTTAGACTCCATGGATTGTGGGGATACCTTCCAGTTCTATCCTTGCAGTTGCTTGAGGAAAAGCAACATTTGGGAGGGGAGGACTGTAATAATCCCATTTTAGCACACAGCTAAATGGAATATTAAAATTTTGTTTTTATCACCTAGCAGCTAAATAAATGGGTAAAGAAGCCCATCCTTATTAAAAAATGAATAAAATCCCTCAAATGTGAAAGGGGATAGTCATAAGAGCTGTATTTCACACCCCTAAGTGTGAAAGGGGACATTTTCATAGAGACAAAATCAAGCTTGACCAAGTCAACAACGCTGGGAGAGGAGGAGGAAAACACT
Organism: Pinus albicaulis; assembly: GCA_034641835.2. Lineage (NCBI taxonomy): Eukaryota > Viridiplantae > Streptophyta > Pinopsida > Pinales > Pinaceae > Pinus > Pinus albicaulis. Next base: position 137,639,634 of record CM076581.1, read on the forward strand.
TTGATAGAAAACACAGTGTGAATGGGAAGAGGGTTATTTGGTGGAGGAAACCCTAAATACTGGGACTATGGAGAGAGTTCTCACTTTTTTAAAAGGAGGGAAAGGCAGCCATTGTTTCTCATGTGATGTATTATTGATTTTATGGTCTATTCAGACTTTGTGCAATCTTCGGCTATTTAGCTAAGTTGCAATGTTGCTTAGCACAAGGATATCCTGCTTAGGAATCCTTATCCTTTCTTGAGAAGCCTCTGGAAGGAGTTGTACTGATTTTCCTAACATACAGGCTTGAGGCCAAGCATCCTCCTCTAGTACATCGTTATTTCTAGTGCATAATAATGTTGTGGTGCAGGGTGTTGTAGTGAGGGTTCACAACACCACTTCCATATCTTGTTTTTTAGAGGAGGAGTCTCTCTTTCCTTGAGAGATAATTTTGGAATACTTTGGAGCTGATTTCAGATCTTGTTATTGGGCCAACTCATTCCCTTTCCCCTACAGCGTAGTTTTCTTCAGTGACGACATTATTTCTAGTGAGCATTTGCTGTGGGGATTTTGCAGATTATTTGGAGGGTGAGATCTTCAGTGATAGGATCATCCTTTGACTTTAGAGATCCATTGGAGGTGGTATTTACATCATATGCAACATCTTCAACCATCTCCATTCAGTTCTCTTTTGTGAGTTGCAACTGCTACCCAACAACTCCGACATTTTGCAGATTTTGTATATTATATCCAATCCTTCTAGGATTGACTTTAGGTAGCCTTTGGGAGCTGATATCTTCACTCCAAATGTTGTATGGGCCATATATTTATACATATATGTACTTTACATATGTTATCATGCATTTTATATTATAAAAATGCAAATTCATAGCTTGGGCACACTTGTGTAGCAATGTTTTATCATGATTTATGTACTTGTTTCTTGAGGTTGAGCATTGCCTATCTTGAGTAACATTTTCCTCAAGATATTGTATTAATTTATTGCTTCTATAACTTAATAATATGGCTATGGATATTTCTCACATTTATATGAGTTGAGTGTCACTGCTACTCCATTGTTTTGTTTGCATATTGCTGGGTCTCCAATTTGGGAATATTATAAGATATTCCTAACATTGTAGATTGTTCCAAATTTGGAATATTACAGAGTACAAGAGGTGGAATATCTGGGTCATATTGTATCTCATGAGGGTGTTAAGGTAGACCCTAACAAAATTAAAGCCATTAAGGAATGGAAAGTCCCCACAACCCTAAAGCAGTTGCGTGGATTTCTTGGGTTAACAGGGTATTATCGCAAGTTTGTTAAGAATTATGGGAGAATAGAAATCCCTCTAACAACATTATTGAAGAAAGATGCATTTTCATGGACTCCTGAAGCAACTAAGGCCTTTGAACCTCTTAAAGAGGCAATGTGCCTAGCACAAGTCTTAGCTATGCCAGACTTCACAAAAACCTTTATTGCGGAATGTGATGCTTCAGGAAATAGAATTGGTGTTGTTTTTTTTTTTCTAAATAGGGCTAATTCTATTAATTATGAGAAAATATTAGTATTAAATCGTCAAGGACTCCGTCGCACTGAGAGCGATAAGCTCAGTTCGCTAAACTCGGGCCGTCCCAGGAAGCCTGTGGCCGCCCAGAGTGGGAAACCGACCCATTAAACATCAGTAGTTGGGCCGCCCATAGAAGGGAAACCGGCCAGAGATTTAAGCAAAACATGTAAATAACCTTAAAAACAGAGCAAGAAACAACAGTATGCTCAACAAGTGAGCATCTAATACAGTAAATCATGATAAAACCAGCAAAGATTGAGCCTATGGAGTCAGCTCTTGTCCTCAGAGGACAGCGGTTCCTCTTCCACCCTGCAAGCATATTCATTTCCTGTGCTGCTGTCTTCTTGTCCTTCCTGGCCATCAGAGTTCATGTTCTGGCGCTGAGCTTCAGTCCTGACCTCTGCGTAAGGGGTAGGAATGGGGCGAGGGTCAAGAGTCGGGGGGGGGGGGACAGCAGAGGGGGGAATTTCCTCACGGAGGGATACAGAAATGAGGGCAGTGATGATGGAATCAAAAGAAGTACAGTGGAAGCGAAGTTCCGCATTCTGAGTGGTCTGCCTGATGGTGGAGCCACGAGCCCTGTTGAAAGAAGGAGAGGGCTGACCAGGATGGGCGAGAGTTGCTGAGGGAAGGGGGTGACAGGGAGGATTAGGAATATTCGGAGGAGGGGAAAGGCCGGGAGGCTCAGAATGAGCAACAGGAATGTCAGAAGCATCTCTGATGTTCTGCGTCCCTCCACGTCCTCTGCCAACGAGGCTGCCCCTACCCCTGCCTCTACGTCGACCACCACGTGAGGAGAGCGGGGGAGTATGGTCATCTCCATCCGAGGAGGAGCTGAGCTCAGAGTGGGGCAGAGGAGGAGTGCCAGTAGAGCGCCCGCGACTCACGCCTCGACGAGGCCTCATTCTTTGTCGTAATCGGGGCATGACAAACAACAAATGACGCAAACAAGGCCCGCCAGAAGGGGGTTCAGGAGAAGGATGGCTCTGCCCGTGCAGGTAGGAAGAAGAACTGAAAGGGCGATGACCAGAGGAGCGAAGAGTCTGAAAATTCAAATTGAGATTGGATGAGGACGGAATACCTGTGAAGGTGGCTGTCGAAAAACCAGAAGAGGCACAAGCTCCGCAGCAAGGACTGTTGGAGAAGTGAAAGCCCGGCTCTGTCTCCAGACAAGCCCAAACACTGCATCGACGCCCTGTGTTCGTCCTGCAACTGGAAATTGCCGCACCAGGTGGGCAGTAGCTTCTGAACGGGAGTAAAATTCTCGAATGGCTTTCGTCTGTCTGCCTTTCTTCCATCGTGAAAGCCAAAACCAAATACACCGCCGTAAACCTGAGATTGAAGGAGCAGTTAATACCATTGTGATGCTTCCAAGGCGTATTAATGTCGCGAGGACTGTGAACACGCGAGGCCATGTGGGCTGGGCACGCATACAGTCTTGGGAGCTGCGTGGGTGCCGGAGGCCCATTAATACTTTCATTCAGCCGCATCCGGCGAGAGGCGGTCCTGTTGCACCAGGGAGATGCAGTTCTGTTGAGTTTCTTCATCATGGATGATTGAGAGAGAGCCATGAGTTATCGTGCTGTTATTGTCAATGCCGAAATTGGCGAGGAGATCTGCGATTTTGTTTCCTTCCCCCATAACATGGGTAAAGGATATTGCTCGATTGTGTTGAAGCCAGTCACTTATCTTAGTAATTCGGGCTGCTAAACGCCAACTGTGAGACACCTTGGCCGGATCGGCTCCCCAAAGAAGCTGGTTGGCCATATGTATGAGGATCTGAGAGTCCCCTTCTATAATGATGGGAAAGAAATTGTGCTGACGCGCCAGGTTCAAGCCCTGCCAAAGGCCTTCAAGCTCCGCTGAATTGTTTGTGTCCCAGCCTATAGCTCCAAAGAAGAGGTGTTGAACATCTCCTGTAGAGTCTCTAATGATGCCTCCATAGCCTGCTGGCCCCGGATTCCCTTTGGAGGCTCCGTCAAAGTTTAATTTGAAGACTCCTGGAGAGGGGGGAATCCAGTTCGAGGGCGTGCTATTGGTCTTCTTATTTTGAGTCTTCAGAGTGATTTCCAAATTGAGATTCCAGTTTTTCCAAATGAGGATTTCGCTTTGCGTCTTGGGGAGATCATCTTCTTGCCAAGAGTGAATGGCCAATGTTTCCTGAAGGTTGCCAGTGAGGGAGAACCAAATGGTGTCCAAAGAGGTGGATTGATTTTTGAAGATACGTCTATTGCGCTCTTTCCACAGAGTCCAGAAGATCATACCAGGGAGGAGCTGCCAGAGAGTATTGAGGAGGGCAGATTCATAGGGGCGTTTAGGCCAACATCTAAGGATAGAAGTAATGTCCCCCGAGGGCTTGCGTTTCTGGCAGCGAAAGCTGCATTTATTCCAGAAAGAGTTGGCTAAAGGGCAAAGCAGCATAAGGTGTTGAATAGATTCAGGGCTGAGAGCACAGTTGGGGCATCGAGAGGGGCCAATGAAGCCTCGTTTGACCAGATTGTCCCAAGTGAGAATACGCTTGTGACTTAAGAGCCAGAGGAATGTGGATATTTTCGGCCAGGTGTGTGGGTTCCAGATCATTTGCCAGAGGGGATCACGAGGAAGAGGGGAGGGATGCAGCAGAGAGAAGGCCTCCTTGGTTGTGAACATACCAGTGGTTGTGTGACCCCATCTGAGGATGTCGGGATCTGGAGAGCTTCTGATTTGTCTTCGTTGTAATTCCTGGTCGAGGTCCCTATATATATAGTCCTGAGCTTGAGCTGTTATGTGATGCACTGGCTTCCATTGCCTATACCCATTGCTGTCTGTGTCCATCCAATGCTCATGTATCTTCCCCTCTAATCCAGCTCTGGGGTCTCCAAGGCTGTTTAGAGGAAACTTTTCCATAAGGCTGGATTCTTGTTGCCAGGAATCTGTCCAGAATCTTACTGATTGTCCATTGTGCACTTCCCAGAAGCTATGCTGTTGTAAAAGCGCATAGTGTTGTTTAGCAGCATTCCAGATCAAGGAGCCTGAGTTGAGAGGGGTTAACCGAATCAGATCTGCTGCATTTCTGTTGTTAGCATACTTTGCATTCCAAAGTCGAGCCCAAGGTGTTTGAGGCTTGGAGATCCATCTCCACCAGACTCGAGCTGCCATGACTTCGTTGCTGTGCAAGGGGTCTCTTAGGCCAAGACCGCCATCCGCTTTGGGAGTACAGACTATATCCCAATTCACAAGAGCCCATTTGCGATTGTGCCCAGAGGAACCCCAGAGAAAGCATCTTTGGAGAGTTTTGATCTGTTTGAGGACCCATTTCGGGGCAGCAAGAACAGAAAAGAGATATAGGGGCATAGATTGTAAAGTAGCTTTGATGAGAGTGAGACGACTGGCCAAGTTGAGAGCCCGGTAGGTCCAGGAAGAGAGACGGGATTCCAATTTCTCCAGGAGTTGATTCCAAGAAGAGTGCTTGATGGCAGAGCAGGTGAGGGGGGCTCCAAGGTATTTGTCAGGAAGAGTGGCCGCAGAAAAACCCAGAATACGGGCAATGTTGACTTGAGTCGGATGGGGGGTGTGAAAGAAGAAAATCTGAGATTTGGAATCATTTATGGTTAACCCGGAAGCTTGAGAGAAGAGAGAAAGGACAGCTTTGAAAGAACGGGCTTCTTGAACCGACGGGTGACCAAAGAGCATATTATCATCAACAAATTGTTGATGAGTCGAGGTGGGAGCTCCATGAAAGGCAAGACCACGCAGGTGGCCAAGAGAGGCTTCCTTTTGAATGAGTCTTCCAAGCCCTTCAGCCATAAGAACAAAGAGAAAGGGGGAGAGGGGGTCCCCTTGTCTGATGCCTTTAGAGGGACGGAAAGGGAGGGAGGGAGAGCCATTAAGAAGGATGGACAGGGAGGAAGAGGAGACAAGATTCATGATCCAGCGAACCCACATGCAATCAAATCCAAAAGCGCTTAACATTTGCTGGATATAAGTCCAGTTCAGCTTATCAAAAGCTTTGGAAAGATCAATTTTGAGTAGCATACCTGGCTTCTTGCAGAATTTTAGGGAATGAATGATTTCGTGAGTGAGGATGATGCCATCCAGAATTTGACGTCCTTCAACATAGCCCGTTTGTTCTGGTGAAATAAGGAGGGGAAGGAGAGGTTTAAGTCTGTTGGCAATGACTTTGGTAATGACTTTGTAGATGACATTGCAGAGGGCAATGGGCCTAAATTTCTCAGGCTTGCTGGGCTGTTCCTCCTTTGGTATCAGTGCTACAAAGGTAGTATTGAGGGAGGGCAGGATCCAATGCATAGTTCTAGATTCCTCTACCAGCTGCCAGACTTCTTCTCTGATAAGATTCCAGAAGTGGTGGAAGAAGTTGGCCGTGAAGCCATCTGGCCCAGGGGCTTTGCCATCCTTGAGTTGTGCCATGGCAGCGTCTACTTCCTGAGGGGTGATGGGTCGAAGCAAAATTTGATTATGATCCTCAGTGATTAATTTGGGAATGAGCTGTGTGATTTGATCAATGGCTGGCTGTCGATTGGCATGTTGCTCCTTTTGAAGATCTTTGAAGTAGCCCACCAACTCTCGTTCCATATCTTCGTGCCTTTCCATGCGTTCCCCTTGTTGAGTGGTGATGTGGCTGATCCTGTTTTGCATTCGCCTTTGTATGGTCGTGTTGTGGAAGAACTTAGTGTTTCTTTCTCCTTCCTTCAACCAACGGACTCTAGATTTTTGCCTCCAGAGGATTTCCTCCTGCTTATATCTTTCCTCCAGCTTTCGTTGTAGGTCATCTTCTTTGGAAGCCAGAGAGTCTGTTCTGCCCACATTGATGATCTCCTGCTGCACATCCTTCATCTGTTGTTCCAGATTCCGTTTTTCTGCAAAGATATTGCCAAAGATGTTGTGATTCCAATCTTTAATGTGCGCTTTGACCCACTTGAGTTTTTGCTGGAATTGGTACATTTTGGAGCCATTAGGCGGAGCAAATCCCTTCCAGACAGAGTGAACAAGGTCTGAAAGGGAGGGGTGCGAGAGCCAAAACGCTTCAAACCTGAAAGGCTTTTTGAGGTGAAAGCCTATATTTTGCCATTGGAGCATTATTGGCCAATGATCAGAGCCTGGGGTAGGGAGACTAGTCCCAGTGATGTCTCCACCTACATGGATTGCATTATCCGATAGGAGAAAACGATCCAGCTTGGAAGCTATATGTTGCCGGCCAGTTCTGCGATTGCTCCAAGTGAACAAACTGTTGCAGAAGGGAATATCCATGAGCCAGTTGTTGCTGATGAAGTCCTTGAAGTGGGCACTGTCTTGGTCCAGTCTGACCCTACCTCCAGTTTTTTCATCCAACCTTGTGATCATGTTGAAGTCCCCACCAAGAATCCAGATGGGGTGGGTTCTGTTGGAGTTGAGATGCCCAAGGGTGTTCAGAAGCGCTACCTTACTAGCCAGGTCTTGAGGAAAATACACATTGGACAGATGTCCGTGGATATTGGTGCCTATAGGGTGAAAAGTAGCTTGGATAAGATTATGAGAGGCATGAAAGTTGTCGATCTGGAGGGCCTGAGGATTCCACGCTATTGCAAGACCCCCCGAAGACCCCTCAGCGTCCACTGCCACTGATTTGCTGCCGGGCCAAGCTCTGGTCAAGATGGAGCCCAGTGTTTGACTGTTGCACTTGGTTTCCTGAAGGAAGAGTAAATGGGGATTCTCCTTCTGTATCAGATTTTTTATCATTCTGTACTTTCCAGGACCATTAAGTCCTCGTACATTCCAGGAAATTAAATTCATTGAGAACTATTGGGGAGAGGTTTGAAAAACCTAGTAAGCTTGGGATATTGTCCCGAATCCACCAAAATCTGACCTAGAGCAATGGTACGCTGCCAGTCAGGGGTTCTTCCTCTTTTCTTGGGTTCTTTCATCACCTTCAAACTGTCCCAACGACTGCCGGACTGAATGCCCAATTTCTTGTGTTGTTGTACTTTGGCTAGGACCGCCTCAAGGGAGTCGATCTGTTTTTGGTTAATTCTATCGAATTCCTTTCTTTCACATGCTTCTTCAAGACCTGTTAAGTCCAGCTCGTCGATGGTTAAGCCATCTGTGTCTTCTTCCATTTGGATTGTTTGTTCAGATTGAATCAGATCTGGGTCTCCTGAGGTGACAGGAGGGGTGGGTTCCTCCAATAACGAGAGGTTTGGGTCCCATGTAACATGTTTCTGCTTGAGAATGAGGTTTGGGTCAGAGGTTTCAACAGAGGAAGCAGAAGGAGGGGTAGGCATAGGGAAGACGGGGTTGGGTTGAATGGGGGGCGGGATGGAGGGCCCAGCAAGATTAGGTGGGGCGGGGATGGGACCAGAAGAGGGGTCAGAGTGGTTAAGCACAGCAAAGCTATTGCTGGTAGACGTGATAGAAGCTGAGGGGCTGGGTTTCTTACTAGCAGCAGGTTTTCTGCTGCCCCTTCTCCTGGGGGCAACTTTAACAAATCCATCCTCCTGAGCTTTGCTTTGCTCCTCTGCTTTTCGGGCTTGGACTGTTAGAGGGCAGTCTCTGTAAAGGTGTCCATGAGCGTGACAACGCCTGCATCTAAAGGGCACATATTCATAATCCAGAGGCTGGATCCATTCAAAGTCATCATGAAAAATACTTACCGCATCAGGTAGGGCACTATCCAGGTGCATTTGAACACAGATTCGGGCGTAGGAGGTGTATTTTCGGAGCTTGGTTTCTTCAGCAACTTTTATGAACTCTCCTAGTCCCGATCCGATTGCCTGCAGGGTCTCCTCGTCCCAATATTCAAGCGGTAGTGAGTAGAGTCGGATCCAGACCGGCGCCCAATTGAAGTTTTCCTTGTCAGGGTTGAATCCTTCCACCCAGTTTCTTAAATATAAACCTGCAGAATTGAAAAAATATGGGCCACCATCCATAACCCTATTCCTGTCTTCTAAGCAGTTGAAAGTAGCAGTAAAGAAGCCCTTTGCTCCAAGTTGCAGTGAGACTGCCCCTTTTGGCTTCCACTTGGACGCTATCCAGCCCTGGAGAGCTTTTTCTGTAGGCCAGAACCCTACAAATTTCCCAATGAGGGCATGGTCCCTCATGTACTGAATCCTAGCATTTATTCGATGGCTAGGCAGATCTATCTTTGGCCGTTCTGATGCAATGGGTTTACAAGTGGATGAGGTAACCTGTGGCGCTTCCGTCCCCGCTTCAGGGTTAGATTTCGGTTCTGTCTCAGCTGTCGAGTTGTTGTCAGATTTGTCCTTCATGCGGATTTCTGGCCCAGCGTCGTTTGCAGGGGGAGGCTTGGTGCCTCCCCCCGTCTCTATCTCCATGCGGCAAAGCAGCCGGCGTTATCAGAGATGATCTGCGTGGTCAGATTTGGTGCAGTGCGAGCAGGTTTCCGAGCGTGCTAGGGTTTCGAGTGACCACAGAGGCGAAAACCCTAAGCGTC